>JAHBCN010001601.1:0-112315 GCA_019359885.1 Listronotus oregonensis | reverse complement strand
GAACTTTCGTTTTTTACCAGGAGTTTTTATCCCGTTAGAAATATTGACTTTTTCAATCTTGACCTGTACTTTTATTTCAATTTTTTCGTTAGTGCATAGCGATTTTTGAAATCTAAAAGGGTCCTTGCTTAACCAATTTCTTAAATGTCTTGATTTCAATTATTGATTGGTGTCATCCTGCATTCCAAATTTCAATATAAATTGAAATTTCTGTAAAAAATCTTTTTATTATGTTTAAATTGATTTGAAAAAAATAGTTACCAGGGGGCTGAATATCAATAAGTCAAATTTTATTAAAAAATTTTATTTTTTTCATAGCCTTCTTGATCTAATTGATTTTTTCTTTATTTATATTTCAAATATCTCAAAAATGGTTCACCCAAATATTTTAAATCATATATTTTAAATCGAAAAAGATCTTTTTTGTAGCGCATAATATACAGGTTTTTCTTTAAAAAAAAATTTGAAGCTGCCTATTTTTTTTCCATTTTTATTGCGATATTTTTTCTGATAATTTCAAAAAGATAATAGGGAAAAAAAACCTCAACATATAAAACATTTTTTGTTTTTAAAAAATAAAGGCTCCAAAACCACTAAATATAATAAAAGCCCCTGTACATGTGCTGGACTCTTTTTGGATTTTTTTCCCCCAAAATTTGGGGTGTGGGAAAAGAAGGGAAGTTCCATCCCAACATTTCTGTCATGGAGAAGCGCTATCAAGGACAATGGAGTCCATGAATGCTAGCAGATTATCGTTGGAAATTTACAAAGGATCTACCAGCAGTCAAATATTCACGAAAATCATAAGTATTTATTGTACAGTAACGGCATTAAATCTTGGGCAATTCTTTATCCCTTTCGTAAAATAGACTTTTGCCATCTTCTACTGAATATAAATAACTGTTGAAAAACCTAGTAAAGAAACAGGTATCTGTTGTCAGTGCCTAAAAATATTTTTTTAAAATACAAAACTTAACTTTGGATCAAAAAGCATCATTTTTCATTATATTGAGCAGAGAGGTTGGCCAGAAAGGCATGTAGCAAAAGAGCTTAATATCCCAAAGAGTTAAAAAGAAACACACTCCTTTGAGAGAAGAGCTGGAAGTGGTCGTCCCAAACTATCAAATCAAAAACAAGACAATAATTTAGTTAATGTTTTAAAAAACCAACCATTTAAATTTTAAGTTACAGGAAAAACAGAAAGCAATTTCCCAGCATCGGTTAGAACGGCACGGCGAAGAATAAGGCAAATATCCGAATTGCGGTGCCACCCAGCATCCTAAAACCGTTTTTAACAAATGCAAATTAAAAACAACGGATTTGTTCTACAATTTTTCTTGGAACCTCCGATTTTTTGGGAAAATATAATATTCACCGAAAAAAAAGTGTTTCAGTCGTGCTACCAATGGGATACTTAAGGTAAACAGGCCTCAAGGAACACGATTTGATGAAAAATATACCCAAAAGGACAGAAGTAATGGGCGATTTTCGGTAAATGTTTGGGGGTGGCTGAGTGTACAAGGACTTGGTGTATTTATAGATCTACTACATACACACTTATAACTCTTTGCGAAACAATTTTTATAATATTAACTTCTATATTTTACACCTAATTTAATTTTTGAAATAAAACTCTTGTCATGAGGCATCTATACAATCAAACTAATAGGATTATTATATTACAGAACAATTGTATAAAATTGTAAAAAAATATAACATTATATAACAAAAATTGTAGATAGAAATTAACAAAAAACAAAGTGCTAACTATTCTAAAATACCTTTTTAAAAGTAAATTTATCACAAAAAATGGTTTTAATTTTATGATTAACAATAGTCTAGTATTTAGTTTTGTTCCTATAAGCTACAGGCCTTGGGCCGTTTAGAAGTTCTAACCATCATATGACCATGTAAAATGTATGTGAGAAACCTACGAAAAAACGTTTTTTTTAAACATACCTAAAACACAAAAACAGTATTAGTCCAGTAAATGAAGTCCGGAAAAACCCTAAACCTGAAGATCAAGTGGGGCCGTCACATTATTTTTGTATTTGCAGGTATTAACGTGTACTTTGACCTATAAAAATATTATAGATAGAAAAATGTCCGCAAGGCCCTGAAAATGGCCCTCAAGAGCCCGAAAATCCTTTTTTTTAACAATTTTGGCCGATATCTCCCGAAATATAACATTTACGCAATTCGTATTTAGACTAAAATGAAGAGCAGTTCATTAGCTGCAAAAATGATTTCCATCATTTTTGTCAAAAATTTGATAGTTTTTAAGATAATCGGACATAAACGCGCCCCGTATTTTTTGCACCTGCCCCGCATCCTGAAAGATGCTCTAAGCTACTTACACTTCCAAATTGTTAAATTACGTAAAAATACATATTTTTTTATGATTCAAAGTTCATATGAAATTTTTTTTATATTTTTCTAGAATATTAAAAACTCGATCTAAAATTAGTTTTTGCTCGATATTTTGACCTTCCAATCAATCTGTTCAGATTTTTTTGTTAAAAGTAATATTAGCAAATCCTTTTGGATAATGAGGCTTTGGAAGGTGTTGAATACATTCCAAAAGATTAAATAAATAGTTTTGTGTATTTTTATGAATAACGTGTTTTATTGAGGTTTTTTTGGATTTCTGAAGGTTTTTTAAATGCTCGGGTTTATCGTGAATTAATAGATGATCAAGGAGCATATCGGCTTTCAATCAGGGTTGTAACGGGAGATTTCTTAGCGAGGGCGGATGCGGAGGTTAACGGAGGCGGAGGTGAAATTTAAAGTGAAAAAAAAAATAGAAATTCATGATTTATTAAAGTCAAAAATATTTAGTTTAAATGGGTACATAACATACATACATGTACGAGGTTATTCATTTTAAAGTAAACAGGGCTTTATTTTTAAAATCCCCTGTACTTCTTAAAAAAACGATTATAGCCATTTCGTGTATTTTTTTTCCGTAGAATTCTAAAAACCGCATGATACTAAGAGTATAGTTTCACCTGAAAAAACCTTGCTGCCACAGGTGACAAGGTCTTATTTGAAGAAACAAAATCGTTACATATTAGAAAAAGGATTACAATGAGAAAAAGAAACCTATTCAAAATTATTTTACTTTGTATCCCATGAAGTCAATTACTGACGCAGTTAGAGACTTGAGGTATGGCCCTGCAAGAAGAAGAGTAACCTATGCCACAGTTCAGAGAACAATGAAATATTTTAAGTATCTTCCATATCACGTTCTTCCAGTGCAGCATTTAACACGTGAACAAAAGGAACTTCGCTTTCAATTTGTTTCCCAAATTTTAATCCATGAACAAGATAACGATCCTACCCTGTTTCAAACGATTCTTTGGACGGATGAAACTACTTTCACTACATCGGGAATGTTTAACCGACGCAATACGCATAGCTGGGCAAGACAAAATCCCAGGAAATTTCAAGAGATTAAATCCCAAGGGAGGTCTTTTCTTCATGTCTGATGTGGTGTGCTTAACAATAGAATTGTCGGGCCAATATTCTATGAGAGATACTTAACTGGAGAAAGATATCTCAATCTTCTTGAAAACGATATTGAGGACATTTTAGAAAAATTGTCACTCGAAACGTATCGCAAGATAATGTGGCAACAAGACGGAGCGCCGCCCCATGCTGTTCATCAAGTTGTGCAGTATCTTAATCGCCGATACAATCAGTGGATTGGACGTTATGGCACTATTAGATGGCCACCTAATAGTCCAGATATTACAATTTTGGACACTTTTCTATAGGGCCACTTAAAGAATGTCGTTTACCAAAATGGAACACAAACACCGAAGAAATGAGAGAAAAATTGTAAATGAATTTAATCGTCTTAACCAAGAACCTCAAACAATATTGGCAAGCTTAGAAAGGTTAAAGAGGGGTTATAGGTCATGTTTCGAAAATAACGGGGGTCATATAGAACATTTAAATTATTAGTATTATTATAATTTTTTTGTAATAAGTCATCTTATTACCACCATATTTACCTCGTATTGTATTTTAATTTTTTCCGTTTATTGTAATTTTGCTGCTTGGTTTAAAAATAGATATATCATATCATTTTTAGCATATAATATAATTTGAAGCAGTTCTTCTAATAAAAACCTCAGTATAAAACTACTCCAAAAAGTAAAAACGTATTTTTAAAATTCTTGACTTTGACAAATAAGCACCTGTGACCTGTGGCAGTCAGGTTTTCCAGGTGAAACTATCCTTATAGTATAATCAAGTTTTTAGACAATTGCAGCAGAACCGCAGGAAATAAACCCAGCAAACCCTATATCACTGAATTTCTCGTGAAAATCTCTATCTATTGATATAAAAATATACGGGGTATTCCATTTAATTCCATTTAAAAAATACGTCACTCGTGCTGTAACTCTTTTGTTCGGCAATGATATAGATTTTGATCCTTGGACTATTCCCTACCTACTGTTAAAATTTCAAGTCATTCTATGCATTTTGAAAAAATTGCGAGGCAAAATGGTTCGTTTAAATTTTTTTTTATCTCTGCATTATTCTTAACTTTTTGAAACATTTTTGGAATTATATTTCTTGGGAGGTTAAAATAGGGATAAATGTTTGTATAAAAAAATTATCTTTTTAAAATTCTAAATATAAGAGGTGTTAATTAGGCTTTTGATTACTCAGAAAAATAGGAGACGTTAGGCAGGAAAGGATATTAGGAAACTCCCCCCAAAAGGGTTATAATGGGAGGTGACAGTTTGCATGAAACTGCGTTATGTCTGAAAATTTGTATGTAGACTAAAATGATGTTTTCACATTTTTGGAATTTCATCCATGGGAGGGTTAAAAGAGGGATGAAAGCTTGTATAGAGAATAAGCCATCCTTTTAAAGTTGTAAATAGGAAAGCTAGTAATTAGGCTTTTAATAACCAGAAAAGTAGGAGACGTTAGATAAGAAAGGATAATAGGCAACTTCCCCCAAAAGGGTTATAATGGGGGGTGAAAGTTTGCATGAAACTGCGTCATGTCTGAACTTAGAAGTCTGAAAATTGGTATGTAGACTAAAATGATGTTTTCACATTTTTGGAATTTTATCCCTTGGAGGGTTAAAAGAGGGATGAAAGTTTGTATAGAGAATAAGCCATCCTTTTGAAGTTGTAAATATGGAAGCTAGTAATTAGGCTTTTAATTACCCCGAAAAATAGGAGACGTTAGATAAGAAAGGCTATTAGGAAACCCCCTCCTAAGGCGGAGAATGGGGTGAAAGTTTGTATGGAACTTCGGCATTCTGGTCTAGCTACGTACTTCAAGTCAAATCTTTGTGTATTTAGTGGATACCCTGTATATTACCTGAGTACGCATACAATACTCTGTGTTGTCCATTTCTAGCAGTCAACGCTTCAAATACAAACGGTAAATCAGTGTAGCTACTAATCCAACTGTCACTGGTACAAGCAATAACTTTATTGAGCTGAAAATAACGTTGAATCATTAATTGTTGTACTTACATAACTTTGTTTTATTCAAGAAACATAAATACAGAAATGGACTATTAATACCCAAAACAAAAATGTCTTCTGTATCAAAGATTTTCAAAATTTTGTATATGTCCCACTCACATGGAGTAATTGTCCATATTATGAACTGAATGTCCAGTTCCTAAAGTGGAACCAGATAATGTAATCATATTTTATTTCATCATCTGAACAATGAGCCTTATGAATAAAAATTAAGCAATTACTAGAAGTCATTGCTGATTAGCAAAAGCTTTAAGAAGAAGTAATTGCTTTTAGATCCTAAGAATGAAAACCTTAGGCATTTGCTAGCGTCCTGGTATTTTTAAGCAATTGCTTTGTTGACTTGTCAAAACGCGAATATTTTTTTGTTTATGATGCGATGCGATCTTTATTTATTTGCTTAGATGTGTCCATGTTATAAAGATGTAGCAAATTATAATTTGCATTATGTCGAATATTCTCCGACTCCGAAGAGACCCAAGAGGACAAACAATTTATTTTCGTCAGCAAATTAAAAGAAAATAGAGTAATTTTTAATAAGTCGCAAGTTACCGAAATAAGAAAGGAAAAAAGAAGAAACGAGAAGACTATAGCAAATAATTACAAAGAAATATTTAATATTTCCCTTACATTCAAGCAAATAGCAAAGAAAGTTAGTAACATGAAAGAAGAACTAAAAAAAGAAATATGATGTAAATAGAACTGGCAATAAAAAAATTATTATGAAACCATGGAAAAAACTACTTTTGGACATTTTAAAAGCAGAAAAAAATCCCATGTTTAATAAAATACCAGGTAAGTTAACCAAGCTTTATCATGATTTGAGAAGTTACGTAACTAGATAGTCAACTTTTTTCATTTTTAAGGCGCAATATCGATTGGTGTTGAAGATCAGCCTCCATCCTGTTCACTTTTGGAAAGTGCAGTTACACCTCCGCCACCACCACCAATAGTACCTAGAAAGAAATGTAAAGTTTTGCCCGAAACTGAAAAAACAAAAAATTTAAGTACTTTAGAATTGCAGCGTTTAGTGTTATTGGAGCAACTTAAACTGGTCAGAATGCAACAGGAAGAAATTCAAAAAAGAAAAGAGAACGATGAAACTGAAAAGTATAGTAAAGAAGGTAATCGTGTTTTTTTCAAATTGTAAATTATATCTGTAATGTATTTTTTTAATAAATTAATTTACCTTTTTTTTCAATAAGCAGTTTGGACTTTCTAAACTTAAAGATATGAATATATAATAACTTGTGTATTTTTCTATAGAAAAACATAAATAAACCTATATATTAAAAAATATGTTAATTACACTTATTTATAGACAAAATATACTACCTACACTAAATATTGAAAAGAGTTTCTGTGATCAATTCTCTTTTTTGTTGACCCAAACGACTAATTATATTGAAATTATGTAATTCGTTCTGGACATATAAATCTTCAACATTTCGCTCTTCCGGAAAATCAAAGTCTTCATCTTTTAAATATTTTGCAATATTGAGCCTTATGAATAAAAATTAAGCAATTGCTTTTTCTTGAAAATGACTAGCAAATGCTTAAGTTGAAATGAATAAAATGTTTAGCAATGACCTTGTAGTAATTGCTTTTAATCAAAGGAAAAGCTGAAAGCAGAAGGTTTTGCTTAGAATTTTTAAGTATTTCCTTAATATACTATGAATAAAGCTGGCAATTGCTTTTGCTATATAAGCAATTGCTGATCAATTTTCGAGCATGTACCTGGCCATCCTTACTTTTGCTTAGATTAGTTTTGTCGTGATATTTGTCCGATTTACATCCTAAAATGGCAGAATTTATGAATCGTAAAGTACGAAGGGGATGTATGGAAGATTATCGAAAATTGTTTCGTTTTAATCGTGAAAATGTACAATGGCTTGCAAACTATTTCCTGGAAGAAAGTGGAGAAACACGTGGTGGAGCTTTATCAGCTTCGGAAAAAATGAAAATTTTTCTCCGTGTCGTCAGCCGATCCAAGTTTTCAAAATGGAGTTGGTGAAGAAGTTGGTGTTCATCAAACCAGTGCCTCGAAAACATATACATACGTTATGCCTAAAATTGTAAATAAGGCACATATATGGATAAAATTTCCCAAAACTAGGGCCGAACTTATTGAGGCTAAAAATCTATGGTCCCAAAAATACCGATTTCCAAATGCTATTGGGGTCATTGATTGCACCCACATAAGAATCCCTAAATTTGGCGAATTTGGTGATGAATATGTTAATAGGAAGGGATTTACCAGTTTAAACGTTCAAGCAACTTGTACCTCAAAAGAAATGTTTACTAATATAGACTGTCAGTGGCCAGGATCCGTACATGACAGCAGAATTTTTAAAAAACTGTAATATTTAAAATTGTTTAAGAAATGCTGGAAAAGACGTTTTGTTATTAGGAGATGATGGTTATTCCATAGCTCCTTGGCTTATGACACCGTGGAGAAATCCAATAACTCCTACTCAACAACATTATAATAATATTTTCAGTCGAGAACGTGTAATAATTGAAAGGTGCTTTGGCCAATTAAAAGCTAAATTTCCTATTTTGCAGTATAAGGTTCGTAGCAAAGTGAAAAAAATTGCCTTAATTGTCATCTGTTGTATTGTCTTGCATAATATTGCAAAATATTTAAAAGATGAAGACTTTGATTTTCCGGAAGAGCAAAATGTTGAAGGTTTGTATGTCCAGAACGAATTACATAATTTCAGTATAATTAGTCGTTTGGGTCAACAAAAAAGAGAATTGATCACAGAAACTCTTTTCAATATTTAGTGTAGGTAGTATATTTTGTCTATTAATAAGTTTAATTAACATATTTTTCAATATATAGGTTTATTTATGTTTTTCTATAGAAAAATACACAAGTTATTATATATTCATATGCTTAAGTTTAGAAAGTCCAAACTGCTTATTGAAAAAAGGTAAATTAATTTATTAAAAAAATTACATTACAGATATAATTTACAATTTGAAAAAAAAACATGATTACCTTCTTTACTATACTCTTCAGTTTCATTGTTCTCTTTTCTTTTTTGAATTTCTTCCTGTTGCATTCTGACCAGTTTAAGTTGCTCCAATAACACTAAACGCTCCAATTCTAAATGACTTAAATTTTTTGTTTCTTCAGTTTTGGGCAAAACTTTACATTTCTTTCTAGGTACTATTGGTGGTGGTGGCGGAGGTGTAACTGCACTTTCTAAAAGTGAACAGGATGGAGACTGATCTTTAACACCAATCGATATTGCGCCTTAAAAAAATGAAAAAAGTTGACTATCTAGCTACGTACTTATCTCATATTCACTTCTCAAATCATGATAAAGCTTGGTTAATTTACCTGGTATTTTATTAAACACGGGATTTTTTTCTGCTTTTAAAATGTCCAGAAGTAGTTTTTCCCATGGTTTCATAATAATGAAGAGACTTTGTATTTCATGCAAATTTTATTTAAAAATCCCAGCAGAGCGCTTTCGGTAAAACCACAAAATAGTATAATTTTTTAAAAATTTACCCTTTAATAAGGAAAAATGTAACATATATTAATGTTGTTTGACTTTTATTTTATTTTGTGTAATAATGTGATAGTTTACTAAAGCCCTCTACATGTTTTGTTGGCTCAAATTGCTACGGCTCCAGCTTGACGACGAATAGCACTGATGATGGTTTTACCGAAAGCGCTCTGCTAGGATTTTTAAATAAAATTTGCACGAAATACAAAGTCTCTTTATTCCCTAAATTCTTACGTGCACACAGCCACAACCAAGTTTCAATTTTTTTACTGCCAGTTCTATTTACATTATATTTTTTACTTCTCCTTTCATGTTACTAACTTTCTTTGCTATTTGCTTGGTTGTAAGGGAAATATTAAATATTTCTTTGTAATTGTTTGCTATAGTCTTCAATGCCTCCTCTTTTTCCTTTCTTATTTCGGGAACTTGCGACTTATTAAAAATTACTATATTTTCTTTTAATTTGCTGACGAAAATGAATTGTTTGTCCTCTTGGGTCTCTTCGGAGTCGCTATAGTCACTAATATCCGACATAATGCAAATTATAATTTGCTACACCTTTATAAAACGGACACATCCAAGCAAATAAATAAAGATCGTATCGCAATCATAAACAAAAAAATATACGCGTTTTGACAAGTCAACAAAGCAATTGCTTAAAAATACCAGAACGCTAGCAAATGCTTAAGGTTTTCATTCTTAGGATCTAAAAGCAAGTACTTCTTCTTAAAGCTTTTGCTTTTGCTAATCAGCAATTGCTTCCAGTAATTGCTTAATTTTTATTCATAAGGCTCATTATGCAAGACAACACAACAGATGACAATTGGGGCAATTTTTTCCAATTTGCTACGAACCTTATACTGCAAAATAGGAAATCTAGCTTTTAATTGGCCAAAGCACCTTTCAATTATTACACGTTCTTGACTGAAAATATTATTATAATGTTGTTGAGCAGGAGTTATTGGATTTCTCCACGGTGTCATAAGCCAAGGAGCTATGGAATAACAATCATCTCCTAATAACAAAACGTCTTCCCCAGAATTTCTTAAGCAATTATATATATATATATATATATTTTATATATATATATATATATATATATATATATAATATATATATATATATATATATATATATATTAGAGTTTTTAAAAATTCTGCTGTCATGTACGGATCCTGGCCACTGACAGTCTATACTAGTAAATATTTCTTTTGAGTTACAAGTTGCTTGAACGATTAAACTGGTAAATCCCTTCCTATTGACATATTCATCACCAAATTCGCCAAATTTAGGGATTCTTATGTGGGTGCAATCAATGACCCCAATAGCATTTGGAAATCGGTATTTTTGGGAGCATAGATTTTTAGCCTCAATAAATTCGGCCCTAGTTTTGGGAAATTTTATCCATATATATCCACGGAAAAGGTGTTGAAGAGAAAAAACTTTTTTATTTTTGATTTTATCGAAAAAAGCTACTCTTGATAAAAAATTTTGCTACTTCTAAAAGTAAGATTGGGATGGAAACATTTAACATATTTTATACGCGGTGTTCAGAAAATTGAAAAAACCTAAAATGGTACAAGAGTAAAGTGCATTTATTTGAGAAGATATGGAAATAAGTTACTAGGAAAAGTTGTTCAAAATTAAAAGATAGTCTCTAATACCAATATTTGAAAAAATCGGCCTACATTTATTTTTTGTGATTAAATTTATTTTAATATCGATTTAAATTTTTAATATCAATTTATTATCAATTTTTTGCTGTTAAGTAAGCATTTAAAGCTGACAATACTGCGGCTAATGAATTATAAAAGCAAAGTATCAATAAAGCTTGTCACTATCAACGCCTACTAGTACAAAATTTGGAATTAGTTAATTGATAATAATTTTTTCGAAAATTGGTATTAGAGACTACCTTTACGTTTGAACAACTTTTTTTAGTAACTTATTTCCATATCTTTGCAAATAAATGCACTTTACTCTTGTACCATTTTAAGTTTTTTCAATTTTCTGAACACCGCTTATAAAATATGTTAAATGTTTCTATCCCAAATCTTACTCTAAGAAGCAGCAAACAATTTTATTACGAGTAACTTTTTTCGATAAAATTAAAAATAAAGAAGTTTTTCCTATTCAACACCTTTTCCGTGGACACACCAGTACGTCCGCGGAGAAGGTGTGGAATAGTAAAAAACTTCTTTATTTTTTACTTTATCAACGCTACTTTAAAAAAAAAATGCTACTTCTTAGAGTAAGATTGGGATAAAAACATTTAACAAATTTTATACGCGGTATTCAGAAAATTAAAAAACTTTAAATGGTTCAAGAGTCAAGTGCATTTATTTGAGAAGATATGGAAATAAGTTACTAGAAAAAGTTGTTCAAAAGTAAAAGATAGTTCCTAATATCATTTTTCAAAAGAATCGGCCTACTTTTATTAATTTGTGATAAAAATAATTTTAATATTATCTAATCCAAATTAACAACTCTTTATTGTACTAGTAGGCGTTGATAGTGACAAGCTGTATTGACATTTCGCTTTTATAATTTATTAGCCGCAGAAACGTCAGCTTACTTAACAGCAAAAAATTTGATAAAATTAATATTAAAAATTTAAATTGGTATTAAATTAATTTAATCACAAATAAATAAAAGTAGGCCGATTTTTTTGAAAATTGGTATTAGAGACTACCTTTTAATTTTGAACAACTTCTCCTAGTAACTTATTTCCATATCTTGACAAATAAATGCACTTTACTCTTGTACCATTTTAAGTTTTTTCAATTTTCTGAACACCGCGTATAAAATATGTCAAATGTTTCTATTCCAATTTTACTCTAAGAAGTAGCAAAATGTTTTATCAAGAGTAGCTTTTTTCGATAAAATCAAAAATAAAAAAGTTTTTTCTCTTCAACACCTTTTCCGTGGACATACTGTATGTGCCTTATTCACAATTTTATGCATAACGTATGTATATGTTTTCGAGACACTGGTTTGATGAACACCAATTTCTTCACCAACTCCATTTTAAAAACTTAGGTCGGCGACGACACGGAGAAAAATTTTCATTTTTTCCAAAGCCGATAAAGCTCCACCACGTGTTTCTCCACTTTCTTCCAGGAAATAGATTGCAAGCCATTGTACATTTTCACGATTAAAACGATACAATTTTCGATATTTTTCCATACATCCCCTTCTTACTTTGTAGTGTTTCACTTTACGATTCATAAATTCTGCCATTTTAGGATGTAAATCGGACAAATATCACGACAAAACTAATCTAAGCAAAAGTAAGGATGGCCAGGTACATGCTCGAAAATTGATCAGCAATTGCTTATATAGCAAAAGCAATTGCCAGCTTTATTCATAGTATATTAAGGAAATACTTAAACATTCTAAACAAAACCTTCTGTTTTTAGCTTTTTCTTTGATAAAAAGCAATTACTACAAGGTCAAGTTATTGCTAAACATTTTATTCATTTCAACTTAAGCATTTGCTAGTCATTTTCAAGAAAAAGCAATTGCTTAATTTTTATTCATAAGGCTCAATATTTTTGTCCAGTTTATAAAATGGATATACTATTTATCCACTTGGTGAAATGAGACGATATTACAGCATCTGGACACAAAAATCATCCAGTTCCTGTACTGTATATTTGGCATTTATCTATTTACTGTAATACAATGCAATGACCCAACATTTTTAGTTAATTGTGGTTAGTTTTTCCGTGTAATGTTGATCAAGAAGCGTATAAAAATTATCTATGATATTAAACAATTTTGCTTTAGTAGTTCAATATAATGTTCATGCCATTCAAAACACCGACGACTGATTGTTTCACTAAGTGGACAAATGCCAAATATACAGTACAGGAACTGGATGATTTTTGTGTCCAGATGTTGTAATATAGTCTCGCTTCTTAAGTGAAAAAATTACATATCCATTTCATGAACTGGACATCCAGTTCACGAAACGGAAAACTACGCCAAGTGGGTGCGACATATATAAAATGTGAGACATGCGACCCACAGCAAATATATACCTAACGCTATTGGCCCAAAGGGAGGAACACTTTGGTAAAGAAAATTTTAATTTTGGGATTTGCGAAAAACGTTGATTTTTTTGGGACCTTCCTCCCTTTCAAGAAAATATAATTTTCAAAAGCGAATCTTCTATTTGTATGTATTTCGTTCTTATGAAATATTTCTAATGTTCTAATTTCACGAAAAATTCAGATGTGTTTGCAAAATTTGGGATTTGACGATAAAATTTGATCTTATTCACGAAAAAATACAAATAGAGGATTTGCTTTTGAAGATTTTCTTTGGGGATAGGAAAGGAGAAAACACAACACAAATTTCCAAATAAAAATTTTCTTTAGCAAGGCGGTCCCCTTGTGTCCAACAGCAGCTGGTATATATTTGGTGTGGGGCTCATGTCTCAATCTTTAGATCAAAAATTTTGAAAATCCCTCAATTCTTAACCTTTTCGCGAAGTTTGTAAGGGAGCAAGAGTCTTTAAATCTTCAGGAGTCAAAAATGCTTTGGGGCACCCATTCCTCCCTTGTTATATTTAATTACTAACGGTCTGTGCGATTTGTTTCATATAAGGAAAAAGCAAACGTTATTTTTTGTATTTAAAAGAATAATACAATATTATTTGAAATAGAAATTACCGAAATAATTTTATCTACAATATAGATTGTTGTTTTAAGGTAGTTGTATCACAAGAGGCATTTTCTTAGGTGTTTTTTGGAATTTCTATCGATTATTATTTAAATAATTCTGCATTTGTTCCGGATATATTTAATTGCAAAGATTGTGTTTTTGAGGCTCTTATATATTGCACTACAAGGAATGACTAAAATTTTACTTACATATATAATTTTAACTCTCAAACTTTTTTTACGATGTTTATCAAAAGTAAACTAATACTTAACAACAACTAAGATTTTCTTAAAAATTAGTCTCATTGATTGTTACAATACAGTTTTTGAAATATTAATTAATAAATAATGACAAATTAGTATCACTGAACTTGCGAAAAAAATACACTAAAAACAATCTGGCAACAACGCATGTATTTAACCCGCAAATAAAGTATATGCGCGTCATAATTTACTGATTGTTTTTGAAAAACATAGTTGATAATCTTTTCAGAATTTTTGGATACATTTTCGGACCTCTAGAAAAATGGCTGAATAGAAAAATTTTGACTTATTATGCAAAATTATAAAAAAATTCACCCATATTCCTGACTGACACTGAATACTTTTTGTGCAAAAAATCTGTTCTGTAAAAGCAACCATTTTTAAAATAACGGATATTTATCAATAAATGATAATTGACCAATATTTTACCGGAAAATGTTTCAGCTTTGCAAAAAAAATTTATAGGTTAGAAAGTCTGAGATCTTCACCTCAAAAAATGCTGAAAGACCATGTCTGCCAAAATTTAGAAAATGGCCGTTTGTGGAAATTACAAAAATGTTGCACCTCATTTTCAGGCAGTTTTTTGAGGCTTATCAAGAGGAAGATTTTGAGCAAAAAATATATCTGATCATGATCATTTTTGCGCCAAAAGTTCTTCTTTTTTTCCATAAAAATCAAGATTTGGAGACATTTCCGGAAAATAAAAACCCAAATCAAAAATCCAAAAAGAGAAATCGATAGTCAACTTTAAGACGAGCATTAAAAAAATTAGCTTAAACTGTTAAACTATATAAGCTGTAAAGTAATTTGGGTGGCACAATGACGCTTCGTCCCATTGTGCGACGGCCAAGGAAGTTTAAAGGTGTATGGAAGGCCAATGCTGTAGAACAAAATTGTCCAGGCGTGCAGGGCAGCGGGAATAGGGGAATCGGCCCCGGACTTCCATAATTCTTTGTAACCATGTATAAAGTTGACATCATCAAATGTCAAATTCAGACTAACTATACGTTCAGTTTTTTTTTTAATTTTTTGCACATTGTAGAATATTTAAAATTATTGTGTTATATTGGATTTTATATCATCTGATTTAACATGGAAAGAACTGATGTCGACACTTCACAGCCTTTTATTTAAATGGTTGATATTTTTGGGAGTTTTGTATTTTTACCAAACATCTTCATAAAATAATCGACAACACGTTTTTTAAAATACATTTTAAACATTGTATAATAGTTTCATGTACTTATCACGAATTTTGTGATAAAAGAAAGGGCAAGATAGTGTAAATAAGTTTAATATAATTATCATATTTAAGGATCGATATGTAAAAAATTAAATTTTGACGAAAACACTTACTGTAGATTTGTAATCAGCGCCTCTGTATGCAAAAAATCATCGGAATCGGCAAGGTCAAGAAAAGTAAAAACTTAGCATAATTTGAACTGGTTGTGTTTTAGGGAAATACAATATTTTATAATTTGTATAAAAGTACAATAAAATAGTGTTACTTCATGCAGATAACATAACCAAATTTAACAAGAAGTATAGAATTTTTTACATATGAATTTTTATATCGTCAGAAAGTCCACCAAGGCTGGGGCTTCAATACTAACGTACCGTTAAGTGTGGTAAAGGGGAGTGTATCTACAACAGACCAAAATTTTGGAGAAGGAAAAACTTCCGCGGGTAGCAGATTCCAGTCCAGACACTCTGGGGATGACAGAACGAAGAAATTAAGAAGTTTGGGGCCTCCTAAGTTGGACTGTAAATGAATGCATAAAAGTGGCACTACATGTAGCTCTGTTGGGAGCTGTCAAAGGATTATTAAATCTTTGATGAAGCATTTTAGCTTCTACTTAAAATATATTCTCACCGTGTGGGAAAGAAAAACTATTGTAAGTGTGGGATCATTATTAAGACGAACAGATCTTTTTGAAGTGGAATCAAGAATAATAAGAGTTGTAGGAAACACCATTGCCCAGACATAAGAACAATATTCTAAAGATGATTTGATTAGAATACATGCAGAGTATACAGATTAGACAGATAAAAATACTCACTGGCTCAAAAGAGTAATCCAAGCTTTTTTAAAGCAGCTGAGGCTATGGATGTAATGTGTTTGTGTCAGTTAAGGTTGTTCTCAAAAGTAACGCCAAAATATTTAATAACTGTCTTTTCGCGACACCGAACATGACTGTGTCTTGGAGCATTAAACTAGACAAGATTTTTGAAGCCCCAATTCAAGACTAGTTTATGGTTTTGTAAAAGTGGTATTTAAATTACCCTGCGCTTGTTTTGCTAATCAAGGGTATTTCGGGTATGTTACCCTTGGATTTGCAAGACAAAACCATACAACTTTCAGGCATTGTGTTACATATTGTAAGTAACAAACAATAAACACAAAATTGGAGCCAAAATTAAATAAACCAATAATCACTAAAATATGAAGGTTTTTATCAATCCAAAAAACTTCTGCAACCACAAAATAAAAACACACAAGGCAAAACAATCGAAATTAATACGGCGCAAACGACAACAAAACATGTAAGTCGCTTGGAAGGTTTTATAAACAGCGCGCCTTCGCACACGAAAACGGGACTCCAGCTCTGTCAAAAGATAATGTGTTGCCTACCTACAAACTGTATGTAGGTAAGCATCACATTACAATATTTTGGGGAATTTTGTTACTGCGCAGAATCGAGGGGGCCCCTCATGTCAGTTATTTTCATAGTGAGCCGGATATTTTTTGATCGAATAGGCCATAGTATTGGGCTTCCATTAACCTTCAAACTTCCTTGGCGACGGCTGACCGACTGTACTATATATTCTAGTGTAAACTTTTTAATATGACTGCGCGATACAACTACCTTAAACCATGCTATTAGGTAATAGTATTTGCTAGAAATTTACTTCTGTTTTAATTTAGAAATTTTAATGTCAGTGGGGGAAAATTTTAGTTTACAAGGTTGGCAACACTGGTTCCTTACCATTCGTTCCATTCACATTTCTTGGGTTTATCGGGCTTTCGTTCAGCCGCCACCAACGTCCCTATTTTGTATTTGAGCATCACCTCCTTGGCATCGCTCGAGTGACCGGCTTCATCGAAGCCTTCAGTTCCATCTTTGCCTGCTGCTTCGAGGAGGACTTCTTCTCCGCCGGGATGCTGAAACGATTTTTGTTAAATACACAAAAAAATAGTTTATTACTGAGGCAAATTACCATGTATTTTGGATAGAGACTGATATAGCTTATTATTGTTTCAAACAGAAAATTTTGATTTTTTTTAACTTTTAAACGCATTAAAACTGACGATCGTAATAAACTTTTAAATAAAAACGTCTTTTTTGCAAAAGAGGGTGTGAAGGAGATTGAGAACTGGACCAAATTTCATTCAGATTAACGGATCTTGGTATCCATGCAGGACAAGATATTAAATAAAAATATTAAAAATGATGAAAATTTAAAAAAGTAGATTCTATTTTATGCTTAGAGTATCATAATTTATGTATTATACCTTAGAAGTATATTATTTCTTTCTTAATGTCTATAAATGGGAACAAACTGAAAAATGCATCACATTAATGGAAAAGTGCGGAAAATACATAGAAACTAATCTAAATATTATTATTGAGCAAAAAACAAATAAAAATTTATATTTTTTGCTTTATGGGAGTAAAATCCATAGATAATCTAACTTTAGACATATAATAGGCCTTTTCATCATGTGACAAGCGCAAGCGCAGTCGCCATGTTGAAATAGCGGCAATTCAAAAGTTTCGTACTGTTTTGATCTACAATGGCTGGGAATGCAGTATTATCTCCCCAATTAAATCATTTACTGGAAAAAATCGTTGATGGTGCTTCACTGATTTATAATTCAGTTGAAGCCCATAATTGTACGCAATTAAAAAGGTAGCTTAAATGTCATGGACGTCTTTAAAAAGGAAAAAGAAGTGAGCTGATTGACAGGTTAGGCATCATTACTTCTTTACTATACAAAAAGTATCTATAATTTTATTCTAATTAGGCCTACCACATATATACAATTGTTATATTGATTAAATTGTATTGTATTTAAATGATTTATAGCGTGTATCACTCTTACATACTCCATAACAACACCGCTTCTTCGTTCCTTTTCGTACTGATATCATTATAATAATCGATTAAAAAAGCCTATTTGCTAATTAAGGCACTTTTTTCTTTATTTTCGTATTTCTTTTCTTCAATAAATATACTTTCTTTAGTATTTTTTTTATTTTAATTATGTGTTTACAGGCCCTTTTACATGCTTGTTTACAAAAAACAGTACGAAAAAAATGGCGGATACTGACGCATGCGCACGAAAAAAATTGTGATGAAAAGGCCTATTGCTTAGCGCATTTATGGCAAGTTTACGCTAGTGCGCACTAAATAAACAATAAGGTTATCCAGCATTTTTTTCTAATTTTAACATTTAAAGTGACACTTTTCAAAAATTATTTTCGTTGTCAAATATCTTAGTTTTCATAACTAGTTACAAAAAGTAAAATTTTTCGCAACTGGTGGTGAAAAGTAAGATATTTGACGTTAATGAGTTTTGAAATAGTTATTTTCCTAACAAGTGCGCAAAGTCACTTTGCGCAAGCGTTAGGAACAAAATTTTTCCTACGAGCGTCAGATAATACCAATATTAAAGCAATGATTATTTTTTAAATTATGTCTAATCTGAAAGAACTACTACAACATTTGAGGCAACAGTGCCATAAAGGGTTTAGAAGACTGACAAAGAGGTTTTTAACTGAGAAGGCATACTACACTCTTGACGAGTTTTATAATGACAGATAGATGTGTTGGTTGACTGGATAATATATAGAATTGACTGATTTATTGTCTAGTAGTGTAAGCGTTTTATTTTTTTTTAGTTTGATCTTTGTTTGACTGCTCTGTAAAAATATTTTGTTGTTGCTTTAACTTTGTACATCTAATTTTAAAAATGACTTATCTGTTTAATTGTATATTGTATATTTTATTATAGGTATTATAAATATGGCTTTGTCTACGATATTTTTGTGTCATTTGACAATAAAGCTATTTTTTGACTTTGACTTATTTATAAATGGGAATTATTTGTTGATAACATTTACAACAAAAGAACAGTTATTAGCATATTGTAAATTAATTGCAGAACCTGTAATTTCATTTAGCGGGTGGCTTATGGAAGCGCTTATTGTACGGCTTGATGAAGGTTGACTTAGCTCAGGAGGGGAGTTGTTCATGGTCAATATTTTATTCGACATATCCTTTTTCTGATTTGTGGATTCATCAATGTAGCTCTCAGCTACAGCCGTTAATTTCCAGCCCCCAAGTCGCTTGACATTGGTAATTCCTTCTCCAGAATCCGCTAACATAGTCGCAGAGGATCGACGAAAACTATGTCCAGTGAACTCTTCTGGATTTTTTAATTTTAGGTGTGCAGCAGTTTCTGAAGGCATTTTACCTATTGAATTTATTCCCACACATTGCGTACTGCATGCTCCTTGTTTATACTGGACAAAAAATGTCTGTGTGGGGTATGTGGTTTTCGCAAATTTGCATATTTACGGTACAATTGCAGATAAAGTCCGTTATTTGTTTCATCGGACACTACAAAGATTCTGGAAGTGTTATTTTTACTGTCAGGAATTTTCACCACTATCAAATTTTCATTATCCTGTATGTCATCAATCATTATTTTTGTAAGTTCATCTCTCCTACAAGCACCGGCTAATCCAAAAATTGTAGCAACTTTTATTAGAAGGTAAATATTATCAGGTGCTTCTTTCATGAATCTTGAAACTTCTTATTTGCTGAAAGTTTTTGATTTTTTTGGCCGGTATCCCACGTTTTGGTGTTTAAGTAGTGATGTTACCTTGAAATATGAACTTAAATCAAGGGTCCTTTTCACTTTGAGGACACATTTTAACATAGAGTACTTACTCCATAAAGTATTAGGTTTATATGTTTTTTGCAAATCCGCAAAATAGGTCAAGAACACTTCTTCTTTAATACTTTTTGTCCCCTTGCTGGAACACCAGTTCTCGAAATGACTATATTGATTCTCATATTTCTCACGAGATTTTGCTGGTAGTAAATTCAAACTTACGGTATTTGCTGCATCCAGGATTGAATCTGGTAGCTCCTCATCGGAACTACTCATTTTTAATAATTATTTTTGTCGGATTTTTATTTAATTAAAAGTGCAACTTTGCGCACTCAAATGCGTGCGGAATTAGAAAACATATCGTGTGAAACGCGTTGGGAAACGCTATTTTCATAATTTACATTCTTTTGCTCTGCTCGTTACGAAAAATAGTGCTTTTCACAACAGGTTGCACAAATAATTATTTTTTCTATATTTAGATACTGATTTTTTTTATTTTGCGTTTCTATACATATATAAATTATGTTAGGTAGTAATAAAAACAATAAGGTAACAAAATTAATATCATAAAATTTAAATAGCAAAAATAGGGGCTAATAAAAGATATTGTTTGTTTCAAGACCCAGTCTTTGTACCGCCGTGAAACGGTTTTGAAACTTTTAGAATCGATTGAACACGTGAGTGTCTACTTTACACGGATTTATGTCAGTTCAAAAACGACAAAGTTTAAACGCTTTCTGTATATTTAAAGGGTTCTGCTTTGTTTGGAGATCAGTAAAGGGACTATCACCTATCGGTTAGCAATGGGTTTATTTGACTGGACTTGCCGTACAATAATCGGTTTTTGCGACATTGGAACACACTTATAAACAGAAGGGAAAAAATGTTGGTAAAAATAACATTTACTCTTTTCCTGCTTAGACTTATGTTTTTGATGGCAATAATAAGATTATTTAAACATCTTAAATGTATTTATACAAAACGAGCAAATATTTACTAGAGGCAGCCTTGCCCTTTATCCGTAGCTCCAACGTGTCAATTGATGGACGAGGAAAAGCCGAGCAATCAGCACGCAGAGCAGGGTATATATCTTATATTCCTTTCACCGACCAATGAGTTCGCTTGCCAAGCAGATCACCAAAAAACAGTTTAGAAATTTTTTATGAACAAAAGGAATGTATAAATGCAACCACAAAACACAAAATAAGTCAATAAAACTTGTTTAGAATCTATAATTATATAGAAATTCCATCACAAGCGGCCAGTACGGAAATTACCGGCAACAAAGGTGTAAATAAAATCGGTCTGCCGATCTGTCCTGCGCATTTAGGACCCTAAGCGATGACTACCGCCACAGCGCACGGATACATTTTTTCGCCCATAAAATCTAACTTTTGCCGGTCCATATGAAGGTCAGTGGTAAAATTCCTTAATGGTGAAATTCAGCTATTGCATTTTATCTTTGGTCCGTGAATTGTCCATTGTGACGTTATTAGAAGTTATTTTTAGCCTATAAAAAATATGTGCAAGAGGTCTTTTAACTTTAAAAGATTTGTACACAATTTTTTTCTCTTGGGACAGTCCACAAAGACAAAGGCCTAAGTACTAATGTACCATAGGTGATGGAAGTGTGGGAAGAGGGAGTTTTTTTCACGAGATATAAATATTTGGAGATTTGGAAAAAAGGAAAACTTCTGTGGGTAGCAGGTTTTATAGTCTGGTCACTTTAGGGATAAAGAAACAAACAAAGTGTGGGAAGTTCGTGGCTTCTCAAGTTGGACTGTAAAAGGATGCATAAAAGTGGCACTATAAGTTGCTCTGTTGGGAGTTGCTAAAGGAGGAATTATACCGGCCAAGTCTTCGGAGCAAAGGCCGTAAAAATGCCTATAAAAGAGGGATAGATCCTCTACAGCTCGACGGTGGACAAGAGAAGGGAGTTTTTTTATTAGTGTCGGATCATAAATAAGGCGGACAGTTCTCAGTTAAGAATGCTAATTGTTGTAGAAGACGCCATTTTCCAGATATAAGAACAATATCCTAAAGAGTGTCTAATCTGGGAAACATACTTTATTTTAATTGTTAATTTACTAATTTTGGTAATTGTCTAGAAAGTCGCGGCAACGCCGATTTTGAGTGGTTTTGGTATATGGGTTTTTTTGGGGCGCTGATCACGGATCAGAAAGAATTTTTAGTCAAAAAGGTTTTGTTTTTGAGATATCCACCATCGAACTTGTAAATCAAACTAACTCCATTTTCACTATATTTCCTTTTCTTTTTGCACACAATTCTTGATTTTAACACTAAATTGGCACATAATTTCCATTAAATTAAGCTTATTTAATTAAGTTTCATCTTTAAACGTGGCGGCCTAAAAAAATCCCTCGTGTATACATGGTTACGGCGTTTCAAAGTGAAGCTTTGCTATTAAATGGAAAAAAGGCATAAAAAAATATAAAAACGAGTTTTTAAAGAAGTTTATAAAATATTGTGTGCCAACTGAATTAAAAAAAAAAAATTAAAAATTGTCTGCAAAAAGCAGTAGGAATAGTAAAAATGAGGTTAGTGGGATCTTTAAGTTTGATGATGAATATTTTGAAAACGAAACCTTTCTGACCAAATATTCCTTCAGATGCATGACGAGCGCCCAAAAAAACCCCGTATACCGAAATTGGTCAAAATTGGGGTTGCTGCAACTTTCTAGACAATTACCCTAATTTTTTATGTTCTCTGTTATTTATAAGTTTTAAAGTAAAGTATTGTTTAGAGAATGATTAATATCTAGAGTGTGGAATATCATGTTTTTACGTATTTTGTACTGATGACTTATGTAAATACTTTTGTATGATGCAAGAAACATAAGTTAACTGAAAAACTTTTAAGGAAACATTACAAATTCATTGTAATGAACCCAATAATGCACCTCAACATGATAAATCAGAATTAATAATTATACTTTTCATTAATTTACCTCATTTAAATAGGCTGTTACATCGTAAATATCATTGTGTATTATTATCCACAAACTATTACTGCTATTGTGCTCATTAACTTGGGCAGTTGTGTATTCTTGGACCATTTTTAATAAAAGACGTTGAGTCTATTACCTAGTGAAAGAAAAACAAAAAAACAATTAAAATACTTGGTGGTATTTCTTGGCCAAGTCAGAGACCACTGAACATATTTCTATCCTGTATTTGCTTTTTTATAAAAAAAAAAATAGAATGTAAATAGACTAATTTGATTAACATAAAAAAGGTTTCTCAGATTTTGCTTTCTGGATGGTACCTAATTGTCTAGAAAGTTGCGTCAACGCCGATTTTAACCACTTTTAGTATACAGAGGATTTTGGGGCGTTGGTCACAAATCTGAAAGAATGGTATAATTTTACTTTACGGACACCACGCCGATTTTCATGAATCTAAAATTAGTTTTTGGTAATTATTGCATAAGTATACGGTTTTCTTCTATTTTTGGATTATATGGTAAAATTTTAATATAGTCATATTCCAGTGTCCTTAGGGATTGCAAATATACTACCGGAGAAGAGAAATTATGTTTTAATATTTTTTATTTTAATTTGAAAATTTAAAATTACCATTGATTTTCTTCATATAATGCGAAAACTCCCCATTATGACAAGGAACGTCAGCGTGCAGTGTTGCCAAATCAGGGTCTTTTCGAATACGTTCCCGCATTTTCACGTCTGAAATATAATTGGGAAAAATAAAAAGCCGCTTTAACTAACCAAAATTAACCATGACCAACTGTTTAGACAAATTCAAGAGCCCCTAGTCGGTCATGGTTAGTTTTTGTAAGCAAAGCAGCTTTTTATTTATCCCAATTATATTTTAGACAGAACCAGAATATCAAAATTTGATGGCCGAAAATTATTAAGTCCGGCAACACTGTTGATACTTATTTTGAATTTGACAATGTAGAACAGTTCCTATTTGACCTCCGATCAGTGAAGTGCTCGCGATAAAAAAACTACATAGTTTTTTCCGGGAAGGCGGCTGAAGGAGCTGTATCAACGGCTTTTACCATCGGGGATCAAGAAGAAACTCAAGCCAAACGATGGAGTCCTTCTTCTGGGGCTAAGCGCCGTGAGCGATGATTCCTATATCTGTTTCTTTCTGGGAGCCCCACGCACGAGGAATTTTCCTAATGGCGGAGGATGGTTGCGCGCTCAGCAGGAAGGAGCAGTACTGACAGAAAACGGTTATGCGCGATACCGGTAGCAGTCACCTGGTCGGAACAACATTGTTTGTGCATTTCATGACATTTGACATTGAAAAACTTTTGATTTTATGAAATTTTCGGGAATTTCTGGGGGCTTCGAGCCCGCATCCAGTTTTTCCACTGCAAAGCCCCGGAAAGCAGAGTCTGGAAAGGGGAGATCTGGCGGAACGTATTAAATTACAGGCCAATGGGGTTGTTTTAACCCCAAACATGTTAAGAAAGAAAAAAAAGACAATGTAGAAAGAATGTGTTATCAGATATTAGATTTATTTCTAACCTATATTTTTTTCAAATTTAAATTAAAAGTTGTTTTTCCCGATTTTCTGCGTATTTTGTCAATAGATTTCTGTTTCTGTGTGTTATGTTTAACTAAATAATTATCAATTTATACGTTTTTACGCCCAGCACTCAAATTCACTCCAAGATCCAGTAAGTTTATTTGGTTGAAAAAACCAAAAATTAAACACAATTTCTCTTCTCCGGTAGTAAATTTGCTATCCCAAAGGATACTTAAATGTAATTTTATCAAAAAAAATTCATAAAATCCAAAAATAGCAGAAAACCGTATATGCAATTGTTACCTAGTTTTTTTTCGGCAACCTCTGGTTTTTGAGTTATGAGGCCTCCAAGTGGACTAACCTTAAAATGAACATTTTTCCAAAATTCCTCCTTCTTGAAACTGATTACCACCAAAATGGAAAATACACTGATTGGGCACTTTTATATTAAACGAATACACTAAAATTTACAAAAGTTTATTGCTTATTTTTAGTAAAAAACACCTCAAATAAATCCAGTTTTTTATATCTTGACAACTTAATTATAAATCAAGCAACCAGTTATATATCTTCTTACAGGGTACAGAAAAGTGGATTTATTTAAGATAATTTTTACTTAAAATAGACAATAAATTATTGTAAATTTCAGTGTATTTGTTTAATATAAAAGTGCCTAATTAGTGTATGTTCCCATTTGTTGGTAATCAGTTTCAAGGAGGGAGAATTTTGAGGTTAGTTCACTTGGAGGCCTTATAACTCAAAAACCAGAGGTTGCCGGAAAAAACTAATTTTAGATTCGTGATCAGCGCTCCAAAAAACTCCCGTATGCAAAAATTCATGAAAATCGGCGTGGTGTCCGTAAAGTAAAATTTTACCGAAAGGATTTTTACTTAAAAATGTTTCGTTTTCGTGATATTCATCATCAAACTTAAAAATCACACTAACCTCATTTTTAATAATCCCCCTTAATTAAGCCAACACAGTTGGTTAATGGTAAAAAAAACAAATATATCTTAATTTTTGCAAATTATCCGGTTAGAACCGATTAATTTTTTTTCAGATTCGTGATTAGCGCCCAAAAAAAAAACCAAAATTGGTCAAAATTCGAGTTGTTGCAACTTTTGAGACAATTAACATTTATTTTAACATTAATTCAAGGTGAAATACTTATATTAATATACAAAAAAAACCTTACTTAATTAAAATAACATTAAATTTTTTAAACACTAAATATAAAGAAACTAGGCAACTTTTTACAGGTTATGAAATCATCTTTTTTATTCTTCTTTGTGGATTCACTGGATTCGGGCAACTCAAAACTGGCAGTTTGTCCAGGTAAATTTGATGACCCTCGGCATTACCTACCTAAACGCATCTTTGTCTCTTGGAGAACAAGCGTACGAGAGAGAAAGAAAAATATGACTATCATCTTTCTTTCATGCTGTAATTGTCTCAAAAGTTGCCTCCTCTCCGATTTTGACCAAATTTGGTATATGAAGCAACGTTTCGTTTTCAAAATATCCATCATTAAAGTAGAAAATCAAACTAACCTTATTTTCACTATATTTCCCCTTCTTTTTGAACACAATTCTTGATTTTTACACCAATGTGGCATACAATATTTTATAAACACCTTTAAAACCTTGTATTTTTATTTATTTTACTTTTTTTCATTAAATCGTGAACTTTCAAGTTCAAAGGCAGCCATATTTGTTTATAAAACCCCTAGTGTATACATGGTTGCGGCCACGTTGCGGCGTGTGAAAGTGGAGGTTTGCAATTAAATGAAAAAAAGGTGTAAAATAAATATAAAAACAAGCTTTTAAAAGGTATGCACACAATAATGTATAAACTCCTTTTAAAAATTTGTTTTTTTTTAAATTTATTTTTACCTTTTTATTTCATAAAATTGTAAAGTTTTAATGTCAAAGGTTGCAGCCATATTTGCTGATAAAATCCTTAGTGTATACATGGTTGCGGCGTTATTAAATGAAAAAAGTGTAAAATAAATATAAAAACAAGCTTTTAAAAGATGTTTGTGAAATATTGTGTGCCAATTTAATGAAAAAATTATGAATTCTGTGCAAAAAGAAGAAGGAATGGTGTAAATAAGGTTAGTTTAATTTTCAACTTTGATGATGAATATCTTGAAAACGAAACGTTGCCAAAAAATTTGTTTGCAGATTTGTAATCAGCGCCCCAAAAATCCTCCGTATACCAAATTTGGTCAAAACCGGAGAGGAGGCAACTTTCGAGATAATTACCTTTCTTGCTTTACGCGAGGCAAGAGAGACTTATTCTCCTTTATCTTTAAGGCTGCCTCTAGAAGATTTATGGTTGAAGGCTAATCTATATTTTGTTTTCTTTTTGGAAACGTACGTCGTCACTTGCTGAAGGAAGACTGACGTGTCCAAGTGGCTCCACCTGATTTTGACAGCTGTCCAATGAGTGATTTTTCTTGTAGTTTTTTAATTAAAATGGTCATGTCATGAGTGTAATCCTGAATTTTTAATTAAAATTCAATAAAGGTAAGTGGAGTATTTATTAATTTATCGCCTAGTTGACAGAGAAACTCGTACTTACCACTGCTTTTTTCCATTCGCCTCAAAAACTGACGTTTTTAGGTTAAATATTTTCAGTTACATTTTTTTTATTGTAATTTCAAATTTTACGCACTTTTTGTTAGTTTATTTCTATACTTGCCTTTTGTTGACCGTGATTTAGCTTTCTTTGCGCTTTAATTTGTTGTTTCGCTGAATTTCGTAGTTATTTTAGTTGTTTTGATTTAACAATGAACATTATTTCGTGACCGTTGTTTAAAAAGTATCGCCTGATTTTATGTAACAAAGACCGGAATTTCTATTCAAGCTTTATTGTCTTCTATTCGAAAATCACCAAAATATACAGGAAAACTATACAGACCTAATATGTAAGTAGCTTTAGGGATCAAAGTTGCAAGTCAAGGTCCTTGTTACTAGAATTTTAATTATTTTTATCATCATTCATAATTTCATAAAAATAAGCGTATTAAAATTAAGTGTCACTAATTAACTAAATCATAATTATTATTTTAAAGCTAGATAATGATCTTTAATTTTTATAATAGTTTAATTTAGAAATGCTTTCCTTTAACAATATTATGAATATATATATGTTATGATTTTAAGATTATATTGATTTTTTTTTTAGTTTAATTATAAAAATTTTATTAAATTTTTTTATTTAAGTAAATGATTATATAAATAAAGTTTTATTTAAAGTTTAGCGAATTTATACAGGGTTTCGGGAAAATAAGGGTACAATATTTTATATCAGAAAAGGAGATTCAATTCAACTTGGTTATATTTAAATCATACTAAGGTAAAATAAGGGCAATGTTCCTATTCAAAAATCTCGGTCTCTTAAAGTACTGAGATCTAAAATTAGTAACTTTTAAATCAACAGACAAAATAGGTTGGTATTCAGTTATGTATCCTAAAGACAAAAAGGATGTGTTGGGTCTATAATTTATTTAAAAGTTGTGAACAGAACTTGATTTAATTTTAAATCTCAGTACTTTAATTGGCCTTGGCTCTTATTTTACATAAGTGTTTTGCTGGAATCTCTTCTCTTTTTTTGAGTTTAATGATTGGAATAAAATCTCTTCTACATTTTAAATTTTAAGGCAGTTATGATCTCAGAAACTCAGGTTCAATTAGATTGCAAGCTTCTAAAATACCCCCTGAATATACGATGGGCAAGTTTTTAATTGCACAATGGATAAAGCGCATTAAGCGCTAATTCATCAAACCGTTTTTAAACTACCACTGGAGAGTCCGATGGATTCCATTAAAGGGTTTTTATAAAATATTTGAGCAAAAAATATAAATAAATAGAAGAGAAACACAACAATCAGCTAACATTGACAGTTTCAGAACAAACAGCGAGCTTTTTTAAACATTTTCTTTTAATTTGTTCCATCAGAACTTCTCATGACGTCATTTGACGTTCAGCGCATAAATTCAGCGTACTTTTTATTCGATGGAATAAAGAACTTGCCCGATATTACCGCCTCTTTTTCAGGGCGTTCCGAGTTAAAATGTACAGTTTTTAGAATGTTTACTTGTTTACTAAAACCAATTTGCATACCAAATTTTAAGTTTCTACTCTTTTGGAAGTGTCCTGTAATTTTGCAATGAATAAGTCAGTCAGTAGTAAAATCGAATATTTCAGAAGCCACTTTACGTAACATTCTCATTTTTTGTGCAGATAATTAGAATACTTATTTAAATGCACGTACCAAGTCTCATAGCTTTATGTGGAGCGATAACGAAGTTATGATGGTTGGGAAAACACGCTGAAAACTTTCGAGTAAAATACTCACTACATTTGTCAGACCAAAACTTAACCTGTTGCACTACTGTGTGCCTAGATAAAAAAAAATGGAAGTTTATCATTAAATTTTTTACATATACAGTATGTTCGCGGATGCGGTTAACAAAAGGACAAATGGATCAAAAATTGAAAGATACGAAAAAAGTAATTCTTGATAAAAAATTCTGCTTGTCAAAAAAATATGAACTTCAATGAGAAAATAGATTGCAAACTGGTTTTTTGGCCTTTTAACGTGAAATGATAAATAAAAAACTTTCTCCAAATTTGTTTCTTGTCTTGATTCGAACTTACTAAAGAAAATATGAATTTACGAAAAAAAACAAAATCAACATTTTTGCAAGTACGCATTTTACATTTACATTTTTTTACATTTTACATTTTTCCATTGTATATTTATTTTTATTAACTAAAATAAATTTAAAAAAAAATTATATAATCTTTATTGTATTGACAGAGTCACATACAAAGGTGGAAAGTACCGCTAGGCGTATTTTAATAACCACCAAAATTATTAATGTTTAGTAATGTAAAGGTATTATTCAAGTAAAAGTAGTAAAATGCGTACTTGCAAAATGTTGATTTTTTAAAAATTTTCATTAGTAAGTTCGAAATTAGGTTAAGAAGCAAATTTGGAGCAAGTTTTTTATTTATTATTTCACGTTAAAAGGCCAAAAAATGACTGTTAGCTCTTGTTCGATTTTATGTTTTTGCATTTTTGAGACGCCCTGTCTGATAAAAATCTATTATCCCATTGTAGTTCATATTTTTTCGACAAGCAGATTTTTTAAAAAGGATGACTTTTTTTCATATCTTTTAATTTTTGGTTCATTTGTCCTCTTGTTAACCGCATCTGCGGACATACTGTATATTTCGGACACCCTGTATTTTTTCAATATGTTGATTATTGAGCCTTTTATTTTATGTTTTTTCTTAATTAATCAAACCTGTATATAGGATGTTGCAAAAGAACATGGGAGTATAACCTACGTGCTAATTGGTCGGTGGAATGGGTTAATACTCCTCTCTGCGTGCTGATTGGTCAACCCTTCTCCACAAGCAGCACTTTGGAGTGAGGAAGAAAGGTTATAGCGCGATTTTACTTTCTCTCTCGCACGCTTGTTTGCACTGCCGAGAGGCAATGCTGCCTCCAGTAGGAATGTGCTCAAAGGTTAGAGCACTGACCGAAATACACTTTCTAATGATTACAGATTACCTGTTGTTACTATAGTGGAACAGTGGCGTAGGTTTGGTCAAATTAATTTATTTTTTAGTCGTAGCTTTTATGGTATTATTGTTTTATATAATTTAGTACGCAATACTTATTCTCTGTATACTTCTACAAGAAAATGGTACTCTTAAATTAACTTGATACACTTAACGGTTTTTGATGTGCTTTAGTTTTAAACTTGTGTGGTATTAAACAATAATACCATAACATTTGTGATGAAATAATGGGAAAAAATTAATAAAATTGCCCGAATCTACGCCACTGGTCCATAATAGTAACAAAAGTTCATCCGAAAATTTATCTTGGTCAATGTTCATTCAAATTAAAACCCGATTTATAACTTTAAAAAAAAAATCCGATTTTTATTGCCCCAATTAAAAATGGGCCCTTTTTGGCGCCATGTTTATATAACATTTTTGTCTTATTTCTGGCTAAAGAATCTTATATTAAGCGTTGTCCCAGGTTTTTTGAAACCTCCTGTATAAATTCTTATAAACAAATTTCGAATTAAGGATATAGTCCAGGAAACGAACCATTTTGACTAACAATTTTTTCAAAATGCATAAAATGACTTGAAATTTTGACAGTAGGTAGGGAATAGTCCAAGGATCGAAATCTATATCATGCCGAAGGGCGCCTTTACCTTGGGGGTGGTTGCCAAACATCTCGTGGGTGGAATTTTTATAAAATATTTTGACTACAGAAATCAAATAAAATGATAACTAAGCAAAAAATGTTCTATGCATTTTTTTTGTTAAATGCATACTTTTCGAGTTATACGCAAGGCCGCCTCCAAAAAAAATGTAAAGTGGGTCGAAAAGCTTTAGTCCATTTACTAGTCTAGAATTACTTGAATTAAAAACACAAATAAATATACCACAACCTTATTTTCTAAATAATAATAATACTTATTTAAATTCCTGGGCAATATTGTAAAATTTAAGGATTTAGAAGGAAAATGTTTTATTTTGACCCCCCGGCGACCCTGGTTATCCGCAATCGAAAGTCGGAGTTTTTCGTCGATAAAATCAACGTTTTTAATCGGTTTTTGAAAATAACTCCCTAAATATGCATTTTATTAAAAACTGTAAAGAACAAAATTGTAGCTTTTAAAAAAACGAATTCAATGCTTTTTTTGTAATTGCTATGGGACCAATACAAACCAAGTTGTGGTCTGTTTTTCATCAAACACAAAATTTCAGGGATTCAAAGGCAAATAACACAAAATCTACGTATTTTTCGAGGAAAACTAATAATAATTTTTTTAAAACATTTGCAAAGACCTTTTTTTTTAAAAAAAGGATATGTATCATAAAAGTTGAGTCAGTTATGATTAAAATAAGGATAGACAAATTTTTTTTAAGTGCAAAATCTTCGAAAACAACCCTCTAATTACCACTCTAATTAAAATGATTCGTAGCCCTTTTTTAATTCACTGTATTTATGTATCATTAAAACATTCTAAAATTTTCACTGTTTAAAGTTCGTTTAAAAAAAATGGAGCTGCAACTAAAAATCAAATTTTAGAATTTTAATAAAAAATGGCATTTTTTTAAAAATAACTCGAAAACAAAGGGAGATACGTAAAATTTCTAAGTATCAAATTGTAGCTTTTTGAATTACAAATATTTTGCTTTTTTTAATTGGGTGTATGACAAAAATTAAGTGAGATATAAACGTTTAAAACGTGTGTGTATGACGAGAACTACCTTGTTTCAGCCCTTTAGACTCACCTCTTTAAAAAAGTAAGGGTTTTAAACAGTTTTAATATATAGGACCCTATAGCTCTCAAAAAACCAACAAAATGTTTTTTTTAAAGTACTTTTTATCACAAAAATTGAAGGAGTTATGCTTAAAAAAACAATTTTTTGGAGCATTTTAAAAGCGAATCAATGGATGTTTTTTAATTCGCGGTTTTGTACCATTTTTTGCATTGTAAGATTGTAAGGGGTGGGATTTTGAGGATTAAAAAATTACAGAATTAAATTAGTTACACTTTTGAGCAGTCACATTTTTAAGTACACAACACTGTGACAATATGTTAATTTTTCTAGGGTAAACATTTTTTTAAATTATTATTTTATGTGACTTAAGTTTTAATATGAAAGTTTTTTTGCAATAAGGGGTAGTTTTCACCCCTAAAAAATAAAAAGCAACCTTCAACATAATGGAGATTTTGAAGAGGAGGGTAAGCTAAGCCTAATCCCAAATTTTCATGCAAACACTGTGATAATATATTAATTTTTTAGGGTAAACATTTTTTTTTAATCATAATAGGGGTTGATTTTTGAGGGCTGAAATATTTACAATTATGTTTCAAAGAAACGAAATACTAATTTATAGTTGATAAATTTTTTCATAAAAATATTTAAAGTGGTATGAAAATCACAATAAAAAAATTATTTTCTCTTAAAATTAACACCTTATCTCAAAAGATAAGACGTTTAGGACATACATTCATATAAGTTTTTTTCTTAAAATGGGTCCAAGAATCACCCCCTTAAATATTAGCATGTTATTAAGAAACACCCTGTAGTTTTATAGGTTTTAGCAATAAAGGGTAGTTTTCACCCCAAAACAAATAAAGAGCGCCCATCGGCATAATATAGATTTTAAAAAAGAAGGTAAGTTAAGTTATATCCCAAATTTTCATGCAAATCTATGCATTTTGAAAAAATTGCGAGTTGTTGCACTTTTTCAGCTTCGTTCTCTAGACTAAGTGTATACAGACAGGGCACCCTACTAGGTATATAGCAAGCGACGGGACGAATTTGCGATTACCCTCTAAGCACTGCAGCCGAGGTTCGCTTTCGTTCAAACCTCAGTAACTTTGTAACCACGGACGGGTTGGGATGTACTGCCGTATTTCATGTTTTTCATAATTATTTACGCATGTAGGAGATAAAATTCGCTATTGATTCTATCAGAAAGAACATGTTATTCTAAAAAATCCCAACTAAAAACTAAAAATAACTCTAAGTAAAACAAAAAAATCTAAATAAATTAATTAATGAAGCAAGTATTCAAACAATACCAGCCTTCCGCTAAACAATGTCCTAAGCATCATAGAAACTTCTTAACATTGTTTAACATCACAGGTAATTGTTTGAAAAACATTGCGAATTTTTACACGCAATTCATCAAGATTCATAGCGCGATCATCCCGAAAACCATAAATTTTGGATTTTGCATAAACCCCAAAGAAAATAATCGTTAGGAGCCAGATTAGGAGAGCGAGCGGGCCACGGTATTGTAGCTCTCAATCCAGCAATAACACGGTTTGGAAAAGTATTATTTAAATAATCCAAAACCAAACGTGTATTATGTGCTGGACAGCCATCTTGTTGAAACCACACTTCATTAAATCGAGGACCTGCCAATCGTTTAATTTCTGGAACTATTTGCTGTTGCAAAAGATCCAAATATTTTTGACCAGTTAAGTTACCATCAATGAAGTATGGCCCAATAACATGTTCCCCATAAATATCGCTCCAGACATTTACCTTTTGAGGACGCTGAGTTCTAAGTTCAAAATACCTATGTAAATTTTCCTAAGACCAATAACGGCTTTGAGTGGGATTATGCGTACCATGGAGTGAAAAGGTGGACTTATCAGTAAAGACAATGTTTCGAATAAATTCTTCATTTTCATTTGCCTTGATTGATTGATTGATTGATAAACTAAATACACAAGTTGAGGTTTTGTCCGCCTCGACACTGCAGCCTACAGGGCTTGTTGTATCTCTTGTGTATTTGTTTCAGTTAAAAAAGGTTTGACACCTTAGACAGGTGCAGTAGCCCTTTTACTGTTCTTTTCTGGTCTCCAGCCTCCTGGTGGTTAGTGTCCACCATGAGGTTTTGATTTGTTCTCCAGTATGTAAGTGCAGGGCACTCATATATGATGTGAGAGGCTGTCTCTTCCTCTTCGTCACATAGTCTGCAAATGGGTTTTCTCTATAGATGCCCATAGTGTGCATATGTTTTCTTAGGGTGCAGTGTCAGGTTATTAATCCTGTCACTATTCTAATCTGATTCCTATTTAGTTTTAGTAGTTCACTTGTCAATGCTTTCGATGGTGAGTCCAACATTGATTTAGTGTGATTTTGCCTTGGAATGTGGTTCCAGTATGACTGATGTTGTGTTTGAATCCACCGAGTCATGTAGCCACGAACCGAGGCTTTGGTATTCAAAAACAGGTTCAGGACCCACAAACATTGCTGCGGAGCCTCGCCTGGCCAGGAGTCTGCATTTTCATTGCCCTGTATTCCCTGTGTCCTGGCACCCAGGAAAGTGTAACTTTGTTGTGGTTAGCCAGGTTTGGGAAAGGCATTGCAGACAGTTCCAAACCAACCTTGAGTTGACTTGTTGAGATGCCAAAGCTTTTATGGCCGCTTGACTATCAGAGAAGATAGTAATGTCCCTGCCCTTATATCTCCTCCTCAAGTTCTCTCGCAGACAAAGTTCAATGGCATATATTTCCGCCTGGAAAACAGTGGCATATTTCCCCAGGAAGCATAAGCATTAAACCTAGGGTCATACCATGCATTCCTGCGCCGGCTCCATTGTCAGTCTTGGATCCATCGGTATACCAAACCAAATTCCGAGACTGACCAGGAGTCGCTCACTACCGCCCCAGGTAAGCTGGTTTTGTATGGTCTGTGTGTATTTATCCGTTTTGGCATTGTATCACTGCTCATCTCAAATATTGGGTTTGTGATACTGCTCGTTATTCTGGTGTGTCCTAGGGCAGGCCCAGAGCACCAGTTGCCGTTGCATTTCAGCCTGTATGCCCCAATCCTCGCCTCCGCCTTAATAATTATACCAAGAGGGGAGGCTTAGTAGGGTTTCATGGCTGCAGTTGAGTGCTTCAATAGCTCCTATACAGAGACATGCTAGTGCTGGAGTTTGGATAACTCCAGCTCTGCTTTTCTCTGTTCTATTTTTGGCCACCAGATAGTTGAACGTAGGTTTTATGGGTCTTACCACAGCAGTGTACAACCAGTGCACTATGCGTGGCTGAAATCCCCAATTCTTCCCACAGCTCTTTTGGTAGCCATTAGAGCCATTTTGCCCTTATTAATCACATTCTGCATATGTGGATTCCAGGTTAGCAGAGTCCAGAGTTAATCCAAGATACTTTACCTCCTGGACATAGCCAGTGTGGTACCGAAGAAGTGAGGAGATATTAAATCATCCAGCTTCCTTCGTCTAGTGAAGGGTATTAGCGCAGTTTTGCCAGGATTAACAGTAAGGTTTTCTTGTTGCACCATCCCTCCACAATTCTCAGTGCCCTTGCATAAGCTCCGAGGTTGTTTTGTTATGCTTCTCCCGACAAGTATAGTGATGTCATCCGCATACCCCTGGGTATAGAAGCCATTATTATTCAGTTCCACCAGGAGTTCGTCAACAACTATATCTCACAGTAGTGGGGATAGAACCCCTCCCAGTGGGCATCCTTTGACCACTGACACCTCCATTGTTTCGCTGATTAACGTTGCGCAAGCGTCTGCCAAGTAACATGTTGTTTATCCACCTACAAATGGTGTCGTTAACATTATGTCTGGCAAGAGCCGCGGCCATTGAGTTGTAGGAGGTTCGATCAAAAGCTCCCTCAATGTCAAGAAATGCAGCAAGTGCGATTTCCTTGTTGTTCAGTGCGAGTTCTAATCTGGTCACCAGTTGATGATGAGCAGATTCGCATGATTTTTCTGATTGATAGGCATGTTGGTTTTTGTGGAGTGGCCTCTCTGTAAGAGAGTTTTCCCTGACATACCTGTCGATCAGTTTTTCCATTGTTTTTATCATAAAAGACGACAATGTAATTGGTCTAAGTCCCTTTGCCTGGGAGCAGTCCTTACCCGGCTTCATTTGCCTTATTCATCATGTTTTCACAAAACTCCATTCTCCTGATATTGTCCTCAGGATAAATTTCTTGGGTTTTTTGAACTTTGTATGAACGATACTTATTTTTTTTTAATGTTCTCCTCACCGTTCTTGTACTTAAATCAACCTCATCCGCAACCCCACGTGTTGACAAAGTTGGATTTTCATTAATTAATGCCAACAAGTTAATTTCTTTCGCTTCCCGTTCCTCATTAACTTCTTGGACGTTTTGTATTTTATGGTTTCTGGGAGAAACGCACCCGTATTTTTGGAAATTATTTATAATTCTTGAAATAGTAGTAATTGCAGGGTGTGGCCTATTAGGATATTTCTCAGCAAATATATTTTTTACCTGCTGTAAAGAATTACCCCCATAATACCACTGAACAATTTTAACTTTTTGCTCAATTTGATAAATATCCATTTTAGGTTTTAAATGTTAAGGATTTTTTAAAAACATACGTGTTCTTACCTTAAATTCGCCAAAAATTTTTATACATTTATAATTCTCAAAAAACTGAAAATTGTGTTACTTTGTTGTTTCTTACTGAACAAAAAAGAATGCATACACAAATAGCGGACGATTGCAAATTCTTCCGGTCCATTGCTATATACCTAGTAGGGTGCCCCTGTCTGTATATCTCGTGTACTAAATACCTAGTTACCGCACTTATTATATAATATACTATTATGGCTTTACTGTCACTGCTGAACATCACGCTCATGTGAAACGGCACTAAAAATTTTTATTGATTTATAATTTTTACGTTTTCTAGATGCGTAGATAGATACTAACAAAAAAGTAGGTAATTTCCCTAGATTGAACTAACCAAACAAATTTGACCTGATCTATTAGTGAAAATTAAAAAAAAATCTACAAATTTAAAGCAATATAAAGTGTTTTTAAAGTAATCGTCAAATATGCCCGCTAAAAATCGGCACCGTACCAAAAGTCAAAATTTACCTGATCCTGTGCCTCGACTTCAGAAAGATAACACGACACAAAAGTCGAAAAGTGTAGACGAACTGCTTAATTTGACAAAAGAACAGTTGAAGGCCGAGTGTAGAAAGAGGGGACAGAAATGTACCGGAAATAAACAGGAACTGGTAGGAAGTTGGATTTTGTGAGATTTTTTTAGAGCTTTGTTTTTTAGATGATACATATAACGGAGGTATATTGACATCCTTCATTAGTTTCTTCCCGATTTAATTGTCCAAGAAATTTGTCGCTACTAGTTTTAAGCTGGGTTTCCACTGTGCGAAAATTATATGCGCAACCATTTCGCGAAACTAATCTCGCGTTGTGGATATCTAGCGCCAATCCCATAGATATATAAGTCAAGGGAGATATAACCGTTCATTCATAAATTGGCTTTTGTTGTATATCAAACATTCATAATGTGTAAGAAAAGGACTTCCGATAAAAAAATTCCCTGCAGGCAACGTCGCAAATGTTTAGCAGCGCAAAACGTGGCGGGCCACCAGTGGCGTAGTTCGTTTCCAAAAACTATTTATCTATAGAAAATTACTAAAGTAATTTTTTTTAGTATATTATCTAAAAATATCTATTTTATGAGACTCCAAATAAAGTGCCATGACAACTTTTTTGTTCTGTTTCCAGGAATGTGCAAGTAAATAAAACCTATTGGTTCAAAACAATAATTAAACTTTATTTATCATATAAAGCGACACTTCTGAAAACTGGCATTGTTAACCGTTAACCATACATAATAAAAAGCTTAAATCTGTTTTTTAACTTTATCGCAATTGCCGGGTTTTTATCTTTATCGCTATCCACCGATTTTTATAGATTTAATTTTATGTAATAAAAAGGGATAACAGATCATCTGACAGCCACCCTCAAAGTCCACTAATGAGATCAAAAACGCATGCAATACCATTTTGTAAAAGTGAGAGGAGGAAATTATTAGACCAAAAAATGTTTAGTTCAGTAGGAATATCAAAATATAATTGGGAGTTTTTAGAAAAATTAAAATTTGGGATTTGGTTTTAAATAAAAAATCTATTTTTAGGACCCTTTCTTGTGAATAAATTTCATTTTTCTAAATTAAATAGGTATTTTTAACTTTTATGTTTTTAATGTTTTTTAATTACGAGAAAAGAAAAAAGTGAGAAAAAATATCACTGTTTTTTTTTGCATATAATTTATTGTATTCAGTAACAATATTAAAGTATTCTTAATTAATGATATCACAAGGATCAAAATAATCTGAAAGATTTTGACAATTTGTGATAAATGCATATTCTTTTCAAATCCAAGTAGGGAAAACCATTTCTTTTTCTCCCCGGGTCAACAGCAAACCTTAAAACAAATTTTATAATTGAAATCGTTCATATGCTATAATAATCTAATAAAAAAGTTTATAACAAAAACTATACCTTGATGGTTACTTTCAATCGATTATAAAATAATTAAACAATTTTTTCGTTAGTTATATAATTAAATTTTATGCTAAAATAAGTAAACAATCGTTGTTAATCTGCACAAAAATATAACATAAAAGGTATTAACAACAAAATGTTATTTGTTCGCCATGGTATTGCACGTCAATGAAGTGAAATGAAGTTTTATAAAAGAACTGTTTAAACTTACCTGTGAAACGAAAGATTTTTATTACGAGAATCCAGTTTTCCACAAACCTGGCACTTCACAACCATTTTTAGTCTGTTTATTAAAAATAATACATAAAATATTAAGAAAATCCTCTTATAACAGCACTTTAAAAACACAAATCTCTCTCTGAGCTAGTTTAAACGAAATGCAACACCGCCTCACAACACAAATAAAAAATTTACTACTAGCTGACCGACGACCTTCGTGACCCTAGCGTACAAAAATTATGAATAAACTACAAAAAGCAGTGTTGCCCATCTTGACCGTTAATATTCCGTTATGATTATTTTTGAGAATAATATTAATAAAGCAAAATTAAAATTAACTAAAAAACATATTTCTGTCGCTGTTATTTAGTTATTGCATAACGACATGTTATGATCTATGATCTCTTTAAGAATTTAAAAAGAAAATATTAATAAAGCAATATCCTAAAAATTCGCCAATAAAGGACAATCGGCAAGGGTGCATGTGTATCAAGCACGTTTGACCATCAAGTGGTCTAGAGAGGTAGACACTATTTCAATGTTTGATTGCTTTTAATTGTAAACAGTTTTATCTCCCTTTACTTATATATCTATGGCCAATCCCCAAACTTTGTGCGCGAAGACGTTTTAAATTAAGCGGATGGGTCATGGGTAGTCCATTTTTGGGTGTGAATCAAAGCGTTTTGCGTTGTTTGTTTCGCTTCGTGAAAACACACACGTATTTGAAGCTGATGGCGCAACTTGTTTCGCCTCTCTGTTGCGAATTGATTTGCTTTGTGAAAACAGTTTGTTCGAAACAGGGACTTCGCAAGTAATTCTTATTTTTGCGCAGTAAAAACCCAGCTTAAGAAGTAATGGAACAAGCCTTTTTTGTTTCTGGTTGGATATACGAGGTGGCAGGCATGTTTTTGCTGAAAACCCTTCAGAAAGATGTACAGTACGTTTTACAAGAATCAAAAACACAATTTTTACTAAAACTAAAACTTTTTTTTATTGAAAGAAGTTACAGATAACATATATAGTATAATGGACAAGATGGAGGATGTCAATGTGACCGATGTGTATGTTTGCTTCCGAATTGATCAGTTTTTTTCGAGCTATTTTATTATTATTTATTCGCTTAGGCGTGTTTTTTGGCTTTATATTTTTTTGTTTGGTTTTCTTTTGTTCTTTTTTATAATAAGTGACTTTTGGCATTATGACAATACGAAACACTGTAGTTTGTAGGATGTAGTTTGTGATGTATTTTAGTAATTTAATACGTTTATTGATTATTTATTTTACAATATAGTCTAGGATCTGAATTACAAACGACCTTCACCCATCTGCCAACCGAATGAAAATTATTTATATGTATAATGTGTAAGCAAAATTCTCGAATGGGTTGCTCAAAAAAAAGGCCAAGGCTATGATTAATTTAAAAAAATGGAAAAATGTTTAATACCTCCTGTATAATTCCAATTCCTATTTCCGTTATTGTACAAGTACAAATATACCACTAAAATGTTTTCCTCAATTTCATAAATAAAGCCCTGGTTTTTTTTTTAAATTTAAAATTAAAGAAATTCATTCAATTTTTTTGTACACCCTGTATCTTATCATAGCTCTTTTAACTATATTTATGTACATACCTACATTAAGCCGTTTTGATTCAATGGTTTTCAGAAAACAGAATGTCCAAAAAAAAGCAAAATATTCAATTTTTTGGTGCTTAAAATGATTTCTAAATAAAAACGATCGGACACGTGTTTTTTTATTTTAAAGGAAACTGTAATTTGCCGTATAAGTCTAGTAAGTATAGTTACTAGTTACAATACGAATTAGACATTATGGACGAGGAGACGGGAGCTGAGTCAAGTGATTTATAAACAGTCCGGTAAGTGTTGCTTAGCGACACTTACCGATTCTAAAACTGTAATAATTACTAACCTACCGGACACAAATTGATAATGTAATCGAAGGTCTACCAGACAGTATTAAATTTAAAAAATTACGTCGTTTAAGTCGTGATACCTAGCTGCAACGCTCTCACAAGTATGCGTTTCGCTCCTAAAATCTAAGAGGAAAGGGAAGCCAATAGTACAGGAAATGAGGCATTTTGGCTAGGAATTTTTTTGTCCCGCATGGATTTACCTGAAATTTTCATAGAAGGGCATAGCCCAAGGATCAAAGTTTCTATCATGCCGAGGTGTGCTTTTATCCTGGGGGTGGTTGCCACCACATCTTGGGAGTGAAAAATTTTTATTACATTTTCACTACAGAAATTGATAGAGAAAGTAATTTTAAGTAAAACTGTTCTATACATTTTTTTTTGTAAAACTAATATTTTTCGAGTTTCGAGTCGCGATTGAAAGTAAAAGTTTTTCGACGAAAAAATCGACGTTTTTAATGGGTTTTCACGAATAAATCTAAAAATAAGCATTTTATCAAAACAACTGTGGAGAGCAAAATTGTTGCTTATAAAAAAACTAGAAAAAAATGTTATTTTATAATTTCTTTACAACCAATACAGACCGAGCTACGGCTTGTTAATGGTTAGCTTTTGTTCGTCAAATGCTAAATTTGAAAGATTCAAAGTCAAATAGCGGGAAAAGTTTACATTTTTCAAGGAAAACATATAAGGTCTTTTTTAAAGTATATATTAAGACATTTCGTTTAAAAACAAAAAAAGAGTTTTTAGCATGAAAATTGAGCGAGTTATGATAAAAATAAGGTTGGTCCTACTTTTTTCTAAGAAAATGTCATTAAAAACAACCCCTACTCCCCTTTTGCGTTTTTTTTTGTATATATTATTAATACATTCTAGAAGTTTAACCAAGTTAAAATGCTTAATTTTAGAAAAATTGAAGTTTAAAGTGAAAAACGATTTTCCGCAATTTCGTAAAAATAGCCATTTTCTTCAAAATAACTCCAGCAATACTAGAGATACGAAAAAAATGCTGGAGTATTGAATTATAGCTTTTTTAATTACAAAGAATTTTCATTAGATATATTTTTGTGTACAATAAATATTTGGCCAGATATGGCCGTTTAAAGCCTCTATTAACGAGCGACCACCATCTTATCTAGTCCTTTCAACCAGTCTCTCTTAAAGTGGGCGATAACGCCCCCTTGTGGGCGCTGGAGGCCTAGAGGGGGGCGGTAAAGGACCCAGAAAAAAATTGAGGGTGCTGCTGTGATTTAAGGGGCGATGGGTGATTTGTAACTTCAGCTACTTTATATTTTAAAATTCACTTAAATTAAAATCCTTCTACTACCCAACATTTATTTATTAGTTCATATTTATATCCTATTTTATTGTATAAATATAAACAAAAATATGTATTAAATATTTAATATTTTTAATCCGTTTAAACACTATTCATATCTTAAGTTATTTAGTAAAAGGCATCAAACACTGAAAAATATTCATGTCTTCGAGTATCGCAGGTGAGGTCCCCACCTCAGAAGACACATATTAAAAATAGGTATCTATTGTTGCAGCCAAGCTGAGCACTTGCCGAATGCGGGATTTTTTGTACATAATCTAGTAAAGATAAAGAAAAAATAAAATTGATATTAAAAGGTTTAATTATAATTTACGTTTGGCGCGAACAAGTATTGTACGATTTGTTTGTGCAATCCTGTATTTAAGTCTGTCAACGTTCGTGCGGTCCGTTTTTGCGCAGTGCAGGTGCGGGAGGGTCAAATCCCAAATACACAGCCGCGCTCTCGACCGATCGACGACTGACGTAACGTTCCGCCGCACGCACGCATCGCACTCGCTCGCCCTCCCTCCACTCCTCCCGCTACCGTGATACTCTTAACCCTGTAAAGTTGAATTATTATTGCTCAATGTTGATTATTGTTAATTTTAAAGAAAAGATACCCTTAATATTGTAAAGTTGCATTATTATTGCTCTTTTTTGTAAGAAAAGTCTTGTTTAGAATAAAGGATATTTTTAATTAAACTCCAGGCGAGACTAATATGTTATTAAGATTTTTAAGGTGAAATAGAAATGGGGGGCGCTACAAAATAACTGATTTTTAAAGTAGGTCTTACAATTACACGAAATAAGTTTGCGAACCTTTGCTTTAAACTGATCCTATTTTAAAACTAAGGGATTAAAAAGGAATAAATTTACATATCCTTGTAGCTCTTTAAAAACCATATGTCAAGCTATTAATTTTTTGGAGATATTTTTTTTAAATTAAGCTTTAATAAGAGTTGATTTATAAGGGTCGAAAAGTTGCAAAATAAAATTAGTACATATATTAAGCAACAGAATTCTAAAATTAAATCACTATGGTAAATTAATCATTTTTTTAGGGTATTTATTTTTTTTATAGGGATGATTTTTAAGGGTTGAAATATTTTAAAATTGTATTCCAAAGCATAAAACAATAATTAATCAACTAATTCAAACCAACTTTTACCCATCTCAAGGTTTAAAATGTTATTCTATAAGTTTTTGACAATTATGTGTAGTTTTCACCTTTAAAAAGCAAGCAGCGCACATCACCATGAAATAGAATTTGAAGTAGAGGGTTAGAAGCACCTTAGTCCAAATTTTTATGCAAATCGATGCAGGACAAAAAAATTGCGAGGATTTGCCATTTTTTAGCTTCATTTCCGGAACTATAGTTATGTATCATCAAATCGTTGTAATTTATCAAAAAACAAATTTTTGTAAATCTCATAATGGGTAAAGGTTGAGTTATGGTAGTTAAATATTTATTTGACCGTAAACTGTTAATTTTTTTTACAATAAAAGCGTTATTAAATAATTTTAAAAAAAAAAAACCTTTTTTTTGTAATTTTGTTTTAAAGGGTGATTTTTAATGGTTGAAACGTTACAAATATAATGTTAGATATAACTCACAACATAAAAATAGATTCATTCTACATATTTAGCTATGATTTTAATTTACATAAGGTCTATTTTTATGGTTTTTAAATTTTTTAGCATAAGGGGTGATTTTTACTCCCCAAAAATAAAAAGCACACCCTAAGCATATATAAACTTTGATCTAGAGGGTGAAAGCAACTTAATTCCAAATTTTCATAAAAATCGAAACTGTACAAAAAAATCCGGAGGTCAAACACCTTTTTTCTCCCCATCCACTGTACTACAAATAGAACCTCGTTTTAGACGTCTATTATTTTTCCTTACGGACATACTTAATTTAGCTCATTTGGTACAGCAATTTTCGATATACAGAGTGGTTTTACTGAATTTAAACTTCTAGAGTTAAAGTAAATAATCTACTATAATAATCTATCTTGCTACTGCACTGAAACAGGACTATTAATTTAAGATATGTTGAAAAAGGCTACCTTTAGCTTCCATGCAGTAATAAAGATAAAGAAAACACGGTAATTTTTTATAGGTTTTTCCATTAAAAAAAAAAAAATACAGTGAAAAGCTAACTGTGCGGGTTTTGATTTTGTTATGTTCAATGCACCACTTTTCAAAAGATATCACTGGTGGTTTGTGAAAAGGGTCTGACTTAGCTTCCAACTTAATTAATAATGGTAATAATCCTGTGTCTGCAAAATATTTGAAAACAATGTGTAAAGCATCTCTCTTTTCTTCAGCTCGTAATGGATATTCTTCTTTGATTATTGTAGGATCCAAAATATACGCCAAAAAGTAAAAGAGGTTAGAGCTTGAAAATGTCTATTCTTAAATAATTGATATTAACGCAAGCTTCTTTCTTCTTTAAATTCAAAACTGTCAAAAATAGCAATTTACTTTTTTCCATATGTAAACTGCATGAGATAAAAATGCACCTTTTTGTTGCATTTTATCCAGTGCTATAGAAACTAGTTTTAGCAACTGTGAAAAATCTTCAGCCATCGTTTTAATACAGATGTCTGAAACTTTTTCTAAAAATCACTGGATCAGTTTATCTTTATGTTCTTCAAATATCAATAACAATCTGAAAGTGTAGGTGTAGCAAATCGAATCTCCTGAAGTAAGACCAATTTTTTGCTCCCTTTTTCTTTATACCAAGCATTTGGTAAATGGGTATTTCACAATGTCCTATATTATGTTTTTTTTTTATCTGCGATGCTTCTAATTCTTTGGAGAACCAACTAAGTAAGTGTGTCGAACAACCATATGTAATTATAGGGTAGTTGGACGACTCGGTAATTTTTTTCTCCATGCTGACCATGTTGCTCGCATTATTTGTAACAATACTGGTAACTTTACAGTTATATTAATTTTTAGACTTATTGAGTCAACAGCCAATTCGACAAGATAGTCAGCTGTATGGGAATGACCAGATGTATCTATGCTTTCTAAAAAAACATTGTTTCCTCTGCAGTCAAAACGACCAAAGATTATCGGCTCATTAGGTATATTGGACCATTCATCTAAGGACACGCAAACAGATAGTCCAGATAACTTGTTAAAACAATAGGTTTTTTTTCTTCAAATATTTTATCCAAAATCGTTGATGATAACTGAAATCTAGATGGTGGAAGGTAACCAGGTCTTAACATTTCTATGGCCTTTTGAACCACCTTATTTTCTATAGCTCTAAAACTGCCATTTATTGCGTAAACGGCTCTGGCTATTCGTCTGTCCAATTCTTTTTTCTTACCTTGTCCAGTTCGCATAACAAAATAATCCAAATAACCGCTACTTCCACTATTTTCACGTCCACCTACACTTCCTTTTCACAGTAATCGCTTCTCCTTGCCAACTGGATAATTTTACTCTGGCTAGTTTCAGGCTGTGACTGACAATCACCATGAAGAGTTTCAAGACCGCTGCTGATATTATACCAGTTTCGCATTTGCAGGTTCCCCAATGACTATTTTGTCTGTCCACTAGACCTTGCAATTTTTTACCACACTTTTTCCATACTCAGGGTTGCAAGGATTTAAATCAATTGATTTTAATCACGATTTAAATCACTTGATTTTTTTAAATTTAAATCATGAAAAATCGAAACAAAATAAATTACGTTAGTATAGTAAATTAATTTATTACAAGAACACAAGAATACATAGATAGAAGTATTATTGCAGAAAATATTTAAAACAAAAAACAAATTTAATTGTAATATTTGTAAAGAAACACTAGTTTGGCAGCTTTTTCAGTACCTAATCGATTGCGTAAATTAGAGTGCACTAAACCAAATGTTGAGAATATCCTCTCTACTGATGCAGACGAAGCAGCTGCACAGAGCAGTTGTGTAATTATGGGAAGTTCTTTTTCAATAATATCTGCGTTTCGTTGTGATTTCCACCAGTCAATAGGTTTTACGCTTTTCAGGATATCATCTTGAAACATAATAACGTTAAAAGGCTCTGATTTGGCAAGAAACTTGATGATTAGTGGTAATAAACTACTATCTGGATACAGTTCTTTTGCAGTTTGTAATGCAATATTTTTTTCAGTATATGTGAAACTTTGTGTTTTTGTTGGGTCGATAAGAAATACCAGCAAATTATACGGGGTTATACACATATTATATCGATTTTTCAAATGTATTTTTTGCAAAAAGTTTTAAAAAAATGTTAACTGTCAGATTAGTTTCTTCAAAAGCTAAACTTTTCTTCTTTTAGATTATATTCTATTTAATTGTTTTTCTACAATCATCTGAAATGTAGTGGCGCATCGGAATCTTTTTTTGCAACCTATCTATGGCAATGGAACTTGGCTTAGGAAACCCCTAAAGCAAAAATATTACTGATAACTAAAATAAGTGCGCATCGTTTATATAGCCGGGCGTTTTCTGCTAGTTTTTACAACTTCCGACAAAGCGGCAAACTTGCAAAAACTACGCGAACGAAATTTGCATGTGAAAACTTCTCCAGTTTTGCTTCGTATCTGCACATTTCATGCGTAAAAATATTTGTTACTTAACAAAACAAAATATAAGCAGTTAAAAATATTTAAAAACAATAATATTTGTAAAAGTCGGATTAAAAAAATCTGGATTTAAAAAAAACTCCTGATTTTTATCAACCCTGCCAAAACAGCTTTTATTTTGCTTTGTAAAGTGTACTGCTACTTACAGCTTCTTCGTAAATACACCTGGTATATTCGAGGTAGTGAAAGTGAAATGGTGTAATGACCGGTGCTCAAATTCACCGGATTCGGAACCACTTGACCGCGGGCAATTTATTCACCGGTTAGGTAATTCATTAATCGAAAATTTCTACCTAAATTGATACGGTATGTTTATTATTTAATGATATTTGTTAATATATACTTTTTTCGCTATAACACAGTTAGGAAATATTTAAAAATGAGTAAAATTTTTTTGAGACTATTTAATAACCTGCTAAAGATTTTGATAAGCGTATTTTGGGAAATGAAGATCACCAAAAATCAAAAAGAAAATAATTGTATCTGGTTACCATAAAATGTAAGGTACAGACTGGCTGATGTTAGCCATTTAAAGTGGGAAACAGCAACTTCGTAGATAATATCCGTACTAAGACTTTTTGAACACCCTGTATCTATGGTTCACATATTGTGTCCCACACTGTATATTTATTTACTTCGTGGAAGATTCTTTGCAAGATTTCACTTTGAAAAGCAGTTTCATTTTTTACAAATTCTTGTTAGAAACTTATTACGAGGGAGCTTGAAACAATCATGAATTTTATTCTCAGAACCTTCGAGCATATACCTACTAGAGGCAGCATAACAGCGCAGAGTATAATCTTTCTCTTTCGTTCCAACATGCTGATTGGTCGGTTGAAGGGGTATATACCCCGCTCTGCCGTTTAATTGGTCGGCCTTTTCCCGTCGACCAATCAGCACGTTGAAGCGGGAAAGAAAGGTTATACTGCGATTCTTTTTTCTGTCCTCCAATCCTGTTCGCAGGGCCGAGCGGTAAGGCTGCTTCTAGTAGGTATATGCTCGAAACTGAAAACCAAAAGAATAGCTATTAGATCAAACAATATCTGTAAAAAAACAATAATTGTTGGATGTACGAAGTTACGCTTGTTATAGCAAGAACAGCGATATGCTCGCTCTCATTTGTTAATTAAATAAACTGGAAAAAATAAAAAAATAAACTTTTTTTTCGACTTTATTTGCTTATAACTTTGTAAGTATTGGTCGTATAGAAAAATAGCAGAGAGATAAAAGTTTCTCAACTAAATTTTCTACAAGATAGGATTGGTTAGAAATATCAAAATGTGTTATTGCTGGTTGCAAAATGGCAATAAACGAAAAAGGCCAAAAATGTAGTTTTCACATGGACTGTGAAGCTGTTTATTCACGGGGTATATGTTCCGTAAATATGTCGCGAATACAGAAACCGTAAATATGGAATGGTAGGTAGGTTGGTTTAAAGTGAGTGGACTTTTTACGCCCTCCACTGCGACCGCTCGGTCTATTGTGGCTCAAACCTTTTTATATTTCTCCCAATAGGATCAGACTCCTAATAAATCCAATACCAGATTGGGAAAGACTTCTTACTCTCTTACTCGTGTCGCTACTGGACACAAGCACAATATGTGTTCTGATGTGTTCTGGTGTCCCTGTCTCCTGGGGAGTATGACGAGCAGACGGTTAGATCCTTCATGCCCTCCTCTCCCGGTCTAGTGACATGGGTAGCTACCAGGTCCTTGTTACAGGAACCAGATGTTCTTTCTGAGGCCGCATCTCCGGCCTTATCCTATGAAAACGGTCCTATCCGCTTTCTGTTTAAAGCCAGGGAACCCTTTTCCCTATAAAGGCGGTTCTGGCCGCCTTCTGTTTGGATTCAGGGATCCCTTCCTAAGCACCGGTTTGTTCGGGATGGATTAGCCCTTCCCCGTGAGACAGGCGCCGGTGACTTCAGGGGCACCTTTTGAAACGGATTCACCTGTTTCGGTCGGCGCACCTTTGTCTGCTTGTGACCTTAAGTGGCACCTTTCGAAACGGATTTATCCGTTTCGGTCAGCGCACTTTTGTCACTTTTTTCCTATGAAAGCGGTTCTGTCCGGTTTCTGTTTGGAGCTAGGAAAGTAATAGTCCACCACGGCAGAGCCCCGCATTACCGCAGTAAGGCTAGTTACTCTAAGAGGTCGCCCTGTATCTCAGAGGTACCGTTGGAGACACCTATTTAAGGCACAGGATGTCATTCACTCATCAGCACGGTATGCTAACACCTTGAGTTAAGTCTTGTGTAATTGTGTTAACCTAGGTACAGCATGGCTGGACCTAAATGACATAAGATTTCTACCACTAACGGGACTTGCATCACTAGTGAGGAAATTGGGGCTCTAGTAAGCAAAACGACAGCACCATATCAGTGTAAAAGGAATGCATACGTAAGGGACAGTACAGAGTGACGGAACCTGTGTATGCTTAAGGGTTGGTGAGGAGCATAATGGGCTTAGGCCTCAGTGCTCAGGGCCCCAGCGAGGGAACTCACCATGCTACAATAGATAGATAGATAGATAGATAAGACCTTGTGTTCATCTTGGCTTCGGATCCCGTTCCATACGCTAGCCAAAAGAGTTGCCGATAACCAGCAACTCTAGCGCATGTTCCAAAAGATCCTACTGGGCCTAACCCCGACAATGACGTGCGATCACAGCAGTTGGAATATGGAATGGTAACTTATATGGGATTATAGGGGATACGTTCCTAGGTGACAAAATAAAAAACAAGTATATAAGAAAATGAATTTAATTGAAGTTTTTGACCATATTGATTAATTATTATCTTCAGACTTAGGCAACGGTTTAAAGAATTTTTTAATTTTTTCTTGCTTGGCAGTTTCTAAAAGCTTTTTCAATTCAGACTGATATTGAGCAGTGGCATTAGCAATTTGCCTCCTAAAAATAAGACTTCGTTTCATATACGGATCAATTTTCATAAAGAAATCACAAAGTTCATTTGTCATTCTTAAACCTTCACTAAGATTTTTCAAATTAAATGTCACGTTTCCCGTGCTTGTTAATGTCTCTTCTTCAATGGGATATGAATTTAACATTTCCTCCAAGTCGGTTTTAGTAAAAACTTCATCTTGCGATTCAAGCAACTTCTGAATGTCACTTGATTCTATCTGTTCGAACCCATCTCATCCTATTCCATTCGCAATTTCGGCTATTACTCCATTTGACGACGCGTTTACAAAGGATATTCGGTTGGATACCTACATATTGGAATCCTTTTTATCAATGTGTATGTACCGATGTACCGATTAGATCCGCGAATAATGAAAACGCAAATAAATGAAGCTCGAATGAGGAGCTTTGACTATACAGGGTATGTCTGTGAAGTAAAACCCTCCGTTTATTGCTTAAAATATTCAAATTGGGAAAAAATGTTGTATACAAAAATATTTTGGTTTTTGCTACTCTATATTTTGCAAACAACGTTATGTATACAGGGTGAATCAAGAAATCCGTACAAGAACAAAGTTCATTTTTTTAAATGACTCCCTATATTTTTTGTTACATTTTTGTTTTTTGGATAAAATTCTAGATATTTTTTATTGAGCATATCATACCTCCTATATTCAACTATTTACGACATATTCGCATTTAGATACAAATTTAGAAGGGAAAAATCCGCTCATCTTTTAATGTTGTTTAAGGTTTCTATGGTTTCAGCGGTTTTTTGAGAGTTGCATAATAATCATATATGCTATAGAGATTAATAAAAATGTCATAATGACAGGTTTATTAATCTGTAAAAAAATTGTTTTAATCGTTTTTTTCTTGTTTAAAGTTTTACCTATTTTTACTCGTCATGTGATATCTAATTACTTATTAACTATTACTATGGCTGTTTTGTCACTCTACAAAAACCGCTAAAACCATAGAAACGTAAAACAACATTAAAAGATGAGCGGATTTTTTTATTATAAATTTGTATTTAAATGAGAATATCTCGTAAACAATTAAATATAGGAATATGATATGACAGATAAAAAAATCTAGAATTTTATGTAGAAAACAAAAATGTAACAAAAAATATAGGGAGTCATTTAAAAAAATTTACTTTGTCCTTGTACAGGCTTTTTGATACACCTTGTTTACATAATGTTTTTCGCAAAATATAGAGCAGCAAAAACCAAAATATTTTTGTATAAAACATTTTTTTCCAATTTAATATTTAAAGCAATAAATGGGGAGTCCCACTTTACAGACTTACCCTGTATAGCTTGTATCTTGGAAACCAATTAATTTATTAAAAATTTTGGTATATTGAAAGAAGCGTCTTAACGAGTACTTTCGAACCATATTTTTAGTAAAGTTTTTTAAAGCCCCCTCGTAATAGTAAGAAAATGGCTAAACATATTAAGGTATTCCGCCTCTGTTGTTTATTTATTTTGCTTTTACTCTCGCGAAGAAAGTACGATCAAAGATCGGATGAACAACCAGTACTTATCGTTGACTACGTACTTTCAGAACATTGCCTACTTTGCTAAAGTGTTTACTAATTTATTAGTTTCTTCGCGTCCATCGCGTCAAAAATTTATTATTTTACAGTTCTGTGCCGGTTTAAAACCATTTTTACGGCATAATGAGTGAAGATGCAGAATGCTATTCATCACTTAAATTGGTAAGTGGTTGTCCCGGGCGTTGCCCATTTCGGCCCAAGAATATATTTAATTAATTTATTAAAATTTGTTACGAGTGCTAATCGTGTCTATTTCATAATATTATGAGGGAATACATACATTTTGATGCAAAATAAAAAGAAAATAAACTTCAATTTACATACATTAATATACAGGGTGAGTCAACCATAGAGTCAAATTCATTTTCTCATTTGTTTTGAGAATTAAAAAATAAACGTTAAATGTAAAAGCTTTAGAGAATGTTAAGGTACAGGATTATTCATTTTAAAGTAAGCAGGGCTTTATTTTTTAACTTCCCTGTACTTTAAAAAAAACGAATATAGCCATTTCGTGTATTTTTTTCCGTAGATTTCAATAATCTTATCAGAAAAATATTTGAAACAAAAACAAAAGAGCTACAGCACGAGTGACGTATTTTTTAAATGGAATACCCCGTATATTTTTATATCAATAGAGAGAGATTTTCACGAGGAATTCGGTGATATAGGGGTTGCTGGGTTTATTTCCTGCGGTTCTGCTGAAATTGTCTAAAAACTGCATGATACTATAAGGATAGTTTCACCTGAAAAAACCTGGCTGTCACAGTAGCCCAGTCTGTAGGTAAAAATAAGGGCTGTTTATGACGTTAATTTGTAACAGGTTGAAAGGTGTTAGAAGTTGTAGAGGGTGATTACCTGGATAGGACTACATAGTTTTAGAATCGAAAAAAGTGTGCAGGGGGGGTGGAGGGTTAAAAGTGCTAAAAACTTGTTTTTCGCTTCTGCCGGCGGCGCCATTGTTAATTTTAGAGGAATACGTTCAAAATGTTTTTTTTAGGTATTAAAAAAACCTATAATTTGAGCCCGACTAAAATTGATTTGGTCCATTTTTTTATGAAAAAATGCAAAAAAAACCGTTAAAAATAGCCATTTTTTGAAATGTTGATAATTATTGCATAAATATTTTTATCCATTTCTGTCATTGCAAAACATAGGTTTTTTAATTCTTAATTAAATGAGAGGTTCTAAAGCATGATCAGATAATTTTTTGCTAAGATAATTGAGTTTTACTGATTTTACAGCCCTAATCTAGTAGGCTATTTATTTAAATTCCAAATTATTATTATTTTTTTTTAATTAAGATTTAACGTGCCTCGACTGCTATGGTCATTGGCACAATAACAATATTAATTTCAAGAAATCAGTACATGTGAGATATTTAACAATTAAATATAGATTACTTATGCATATTCTATGTTAGTTTGACTAAATTAAATATGATGGTACATATTAATGTCTTTTAAAAAAGCTATAACATCTTTATACTTTGCAGAAGCACATAGGTTTTCTTTCAGGTCTCTACTGAGGTTGTGTTTGCGGCGAAACTCATCGTGTTGTGGGCATTCTGAGAAGATGTGCTGTACGGTGAGTATTCTGTTGCAGAAGTCACAAACAGGAGGGTTACCAGATTCCATTAAATAACTATGTGTCTTGCGGGTGTGTCCGATTCTTAATCTTCGCATTATTATTCTGTCTTTTCTCTTCAGGAATGAATTGAATAAAGTTTAGTGTTTGAGTGATTCCAAAGGTTTTGCCATTTGCTTTTAACCGAATGTCCCATTCGATTTTTAAGATCGTTCTTAAGCTGGATTTTTTCAGTTGCTAAGTTCTGTGCCAAGGCACCTTTGGGAGCTTGATCAGCCATTTCGTTACCCAGAATACCTACATGTGATGGTATCCAGACTATGGTTATTGAAATTCCTCGGTTAGCAAGATCTTGACAGGTATCATGTATGTTTTGGGCTAGCGGATGTTTGGTGTATATGTTACTAATACTGTGTATAGATGAAAGAGAGTCAGTGCATACTGCGATTTTCTTGTTTGTGCCGGTAATCGATTTGAGTGCTGAAAGTATTCCGAATGTATGAATACTGCAGTAATTGGGAAGTCGGTAGCTGGAAACAGTTGTATTTATTGTGGTAACTGAGCAACTTACGCCATTATCATCTTTCGAAGCGTCTGTATATAAAATATGTTCCATATCATCTGAATTGATTAGTTCCAAAAATGATTGCCTGAAGATGGAGTTTGGAGTTTCTTGTTTATTGTATTTGTTTAAAGATTTGTTGATAAATGGCAAAGCTTTGGTCCATGGAGGTCTGGTTGAAATGGGATTGGAAAATGTAAGGTTGAGGTTAATGTCGCCTATTAGGCTGTGTAGCATTTTGGGAACAGAATATGGACTTCTTGTCATATGGTTTGCATGTTGATCGGTTGCACTGAAAATATTAAAGATGGGATTGTTGGGGTTAGCAGAAACTCTAGCAGCGTACGATAGGAGAAGGTATTCTCTTCGAAGGGACAAAGGCATCTCTTGGGCCTCGCGTTGAATGGATATAACGGGACTTGATCTAAAGGCACCCAAACAGATACGAAGACTGGTGTTTTGCACTGTGTTGAGGATTTTTAAAGTGGATTTGCTAGCACTTGAATATGCTATGCTACCGTAATCTATTTTAGAGCGAATTAACGCTCTGTATATTCTAAGAAGAACTGTTTCCTCTGCTCCCCACTGATGGTATGATAAAGTTTTTAAAAGGTTTATTCGTTTTAGGCATTCTGACTTGGTTTCTTGAAGATGCTGCCTCCATGTAAGTCTGCTGTCAAATGTTAATCCCAAGAATTTATAAGTTGTTACTACGTCTAGAGTTCTATCATTTAATGTTATTCGTGGTATCTGATTGTTTCTTCTACGGCTGAATTTAATAACTTTGGATTTGGATGTCGAAAACTTAAAGCCTGTTGCTCTTGACCAGTGAGATAGATTATTTACTGCATTTTGGAGTATGTTGCAGGGAGTTGCTGTATTCTTTCCACTGCAATAAAGGATAAGATCGTCTGCATAAAGTGCGTGTTTGATTGGCGGATGAATGGAGGTGCATAAATCATTTAAGGCAAGATTAAATAAAGTAGTACTAAGGACTGCTCCTTGGGGGACTCCATTCTCTAAGGTAAACTGGTGTGAAACTTTTCCGTTAGCCGCTACTCTTGCTCCTCTGTCTGTTAAGAAATTTTTAATAAATTCCAGCATGTTTCCAGACAGATTAATTTCCTCCAACTTACAAAAAATGTGTGGTTTCCAGGTGGTATCAAAGGCACTTTCGATGTCAAATATTACAGCTACGACATCTTGTTTGGCAGAAAATGCTTCAGTTATTTCGGTTTGAAGAGAAACGTGATTGTCACAGGTGCTTCGGTGTTGTCTGAAACCGGACTGTGATTGGTATATAATATTGTGTTTTTCGAGATACCAGGTCAGACGTTTGTTAATCATTTTTTCAAATAGTTTGCACATTGTGCAGGTTAGAGAGATCGGTCTAAAGAATTTGGGTTCCATTGATGAACTCATACTTTTCTTAAAAGGTATTATGATAGATTGACGCCAAAGATCTGGGTATTGTTGGCTCACCCATATTTTGTTATATAGTTCTAACAGTTTATTAAGGCTTGTTTTGTCGAGCTTTTTTATAAAAATGAAGGGGATGTCATCAGGACCTGCTGCGGTGTTTTTGCTAGAAAAAAGTGCATGCTTAAGTTCTTTTTGTGTAAATGATAAATTAAGTTCATTTGAGTTGGTGAGCCTTTTACGGGTTCTTGGTTGTGGGGAGCGTGGAATATTACTGTTTTTAGATTTGGCTTGAAAGTGGTCAGCAAGTATATTGACTATATCTTGGCTGTTTGTGACAATTTCATTATTAAAGTATATTCCTGGTATTTTGGAGCTAGTGTAGCGCCCACGCATTTGTTTAATTTTGTTCCAAACTTGCCCAGGAGGTGTATCTGCGGTTATGGTGTTGACGTAACTTTTCCATGACTTGGTTTTACTTTCCTTTAATATAAGTTTGGATTTAGCTTTTAACTTTTGAAAAGTATTAGGTCATCTTGTAGGCGAGTTCTTCTGTAGCGGTTTAAAGCTTTTTGCATTCCTGTACAGCGGTTTTGCATGCGTCATTCCACCAGGGTACAATCTTTTTGAAGAGTTTATTTCATACTTTCCTATGTAGTTTTCTGCGGAGGCGATTATACATTTGATAAACTGACCTGTGGCTTCATTAGCATTTTCGGAAAGGTTTAGTTTATCTATCAGTGTTTTTGCATACTGGCTAAATTGTCCCAATCAGCATGTGCTATTTTCCACTTGGTGACAGTATTGATGATTCTGGTTATTATCAGAGATAAAATTGGAAAATTTGGTATGTATTATAACACTAGGAGGGTACTAAGCTGAGTCAATTGTGAAAATTCGGAGATGTTAAAATGGGTACTGCTTCCTGTATTCAATAGGCATAGATTAGTATTGTTTATTGTATGTTCAATGATTTTCCTCTGCCAAAAGTTTGATTAGAACCCCACATTGCATTGTGCGCATTAAAGTCGCCAACAAGGATAAAAGGACTAGGTAGCTGGCCTACTAGATCGTTGATTTGAGCTTCCGTGAGTTTATGGTTTGGCGGAATATACATTACAAAAGGTGATTTTTTGTGGGCACCATACGTTTACTGCTATTGCTTCCAGATTTGTTGTTAAGGCTAGTCTTTGGGAAAAAAGATCGGTGGATACGAATATAGAGGTTCCTCCGCTGGCACGTTCAAATTCGGTCCTAAGTTGGTGATAGCCTTCGTAATATTTAATATAAGGTGTATGTTGTTCTTTAAAATTTGTTTCCTGTAGACATATGATGTCTGGTTTATTTTCAGAAATAAGCTGTTGTATGCGTTGTAAGCGTGGATAAAATCCATCGCAATTCCATGTATAAGATTGAATTAAGTTTTAATATGATGATTTTGAGATTGTTGAGACAGTCTAGAATCATCTGAATATTCTTCTTCACTTAAGTTTGCTGATGTTTGTGATAATATGCTTGATATGCTGCCTACTTCAAGTTGTTCCGAAGCAAGTTGGGATTTAAGTTTTTGACAGCCGAGTAAATCTATTTTTGATTGACCTTTCCTTTAAAGCCGGGTATATTGTGTACATATTGATCAAAAGTGATTTAATGTCCTTAGTGAATTTTAGAGCCTCTTGATAAGGGTTGTTATGGTCATATGTATTTTCTAGAAAAGCTATAAAGCTATCAGCTGGAATAATAAAATCTTCTGGAGCATTTTTGTATTTTTCCTTTATAATCAATTTTGTATTTTCCGACAGTATTGTTTCTTTGTTAGTATCAAGTTTACGTTTCTTTTTGATTGATTTGATGGGTTTTTGTGTGGTCACGGAAGTGCTGGGTGGTGGCATGTTTGAGACTTCTGGAAGGGTGACGGGAAAAGCTTCCTCTAGGTGACTGGTTTGATCGGTTGAGGTTAAAGTATCTGAGAGTTGTCTTTTTTGAGATTGTAATTGTGGTGAATATTCGATGTTGGTGGGGTTAGTATTGCTGCTATCGTTGAGGCCAGAGCTTAATTGTGTCTGGTTCTCCTGTGTTAAAGTAACATTATTTATCGGAGGATTTGGGCAGTTATTTGCTATGTGTCCTGCCTGTTTACAAATGAAGCATTCCATTCTATCTGTGGAAAGAAAAATTCTGTGTTCGTTTCCATCGTAGGAGACTAAGAAGTTTGCAGCTCAAATTCGTTTGTGGCAGAAAATACGTAGACTTGTCTTCTAAAACTGAGAATGTGGCTATATTCGTCACCGGGTATACCTGCTTTTAGAAATGAGACAGGAGAGGCTAGGTTTAGGCCAAAGCTTTTTAGGGCGTTTTCAGCTACATTATGTGGTATGTATGGGCTGATATTTGAAATTACTATGCGTTTAGTAGGAGAAACTAGCCTGCGGATATTTAAATTTATGTTTTGTATAGATATAATAGGGTGTAAGTTAATGACTTGGTCGACTAATTCCTTTTTGGTTAGATAAATGCAGATCCTATTGTTTGAGATTCTGGATGCAAAAGTTATATTTTTGGCACCTATGATGTCACCAATTGCTTTAACATAATCAAATAATTTAAGACTATCATCTGCATGGAGTACAACTGCTTGGTCTTTTGGGAAAAGTAGGTTTAGGAACAGATTTGGCGGCTAAGGAGTATGAGGAACTAGTATTAATATGGCTTGTTGTTTGACTTTGCTCATTTATCATTGTGTTATTTAGATCAAAGTGGTTATTTTTTTGAGAATTTGTGCTGCTTATGTAGTCAAAGCAGCGTTGTTGTTAATATTATTAATGTTTTCCGCAAATCAAGTACTGATTAAAGGCTTCCTGTTTGACGGACATCGCTTGTATTGTTGGTTGGCGTCAGCCCGATCGACGCGTGGAGCGAGATGCGGTACTGAACGGTGCGGTGCTTGGAATTTCAATTTCTATCTAGGTGATAAAAAACGGTTTTGCTTGAGCGATGGATGTTTGTTTTGGTTAAGTACTTGTGATTTACGTTGGAATGCAGATCAAATATATCTACAATTAGAATAAGGTAAGTGTGTCACTTACAGTTCTGGATGATTATTAAATTAAACTCGTTAGCACCGAATTCAACTAAACAATCGGGAGCAAACTCGAATCGATGTTGAGTCGTTCAAATCTCACTCGCGAATCCCAAATTATTTTAAATTTGCAATAAACAGTCAAAAATAAAAAAATATTAATTTTCATTTTTTTTTCCAGAATCATACTTTAAAAAATCCTAAAAATTCGGTTATTTAATTATAACTCTAAAAATATTACATTCAGATAACGTGACCATATTTTTCTTAAGAAAAGTCGGGACGCTGGCTGGTGCGGGGGGGGGGGTGCAGTATATGTATATAAAAAAATTCATTTCAATTTTTTTTTATTTTTAATAAATATGTTGAAATGTTCAAAAAATTTAAAAGTATTCAGTTTTTTTAAGACCTAATACAAAATAACAAGTACAGCTATACTTATGTATATGTAGGTACACCTATAATAATTAATTTATTATAACATGAATTTTTATTACCTACAAAAAAAAACAAAAAAATTGAACTTTAAACAAAATCGCATTGAGAAAATTAAGTACACAGACAAAAAATATGTAAAGTAACATAACATAGGTACATTTTTATATTTATTATTAATTTTGCTACTTATAAATACTTTTGAGAGTTGTGATTTTTTTAATTTCAGTATTTTTGAAATGTTATGTAAAATTCGTCGCAGCTAGCCTCTCCGTTATGTCTTATAGTTAACATGGATTTTAAAGTTTTAGTTGAAAGTTGAGTTTTTTCTGTAGTCCACATTCTGTGACATAATCAACTATGGAAGATGAAATAAGATCTGAGGATTCACCGGGTAAAGCGACAAAATCGAGAATTTTAGTTTTAATTCCAATTTTGTAATCAAAATATCTCACCAGGGTCGGAAAAAGTTTTATTTCTTTATGATTGCTGCCATCAGAATATAAAGAAATAAAGTTAACTGCCTCTAATTCGCTTAACAACTTTTCTTTATAAAAAGGAGCTAAAACCTTTTTAATAACAGCTTCAGCCTTTGTTCTCTTGCATGTGAACTTTTTTTCAAACAGCTTTTGAATTAGTTGGATGGTACAGTCCAGTGATCTAAAGCTATGGTTATGACATACGGTATGAAATGCAAAAACTGCCTCTGCTGCAGCTAGCTCTTGCTCTTTGTTGCCAAATTCCATGTTTCTATAAAATCTATCCACACGAGAGGATTATGAAGCCGCTTCTACCATTTTTTTTGTGTTTTTGTGTGGATATATGTTTAATTATAGCATTTCGCCCTCCCGCTTCTATTGAAAAATCAGATAAACATTTTGTGCAATGTGCGTATCCTTCCAGTTTGCCTTTTTTAAGAAAAGAAAAGTATTTTTTTAAGTCCTCCGAGAACTTGCACTTTCGTTTTTTAACCGTCGTTATAAGATAAACTGAAAACAATAAACGAATGGATAAATACCTAGGTAGGTCTAATAAAATGTACAGGAGTCCTAGGTAACATCCAACAGAAAAAAAACCCACCACCTTTGATAAAATAGGAACTGGCTATATAATAACATCACAAAATACATTAATAATATTCATAGATAAAACTGACTCTTCTTACCATCTCAAAAGCAAATTAAATTACACATTAGAATTAAGTATAGGTAATTATTAAATAATTGTTAAGAAATATAGCTGCACAGTGCACTGCAGGCTTTGCCGTTTAAAGAAAGATAAAAGAACTGAGCCTAAGCAAACTATCACTACTCAACACTGCTGTGATTCCCAGAAAAAAAGTACAGACAGAGCGCGCGCGAGTTTAATTTCGGGGGTTCACCCGCTGGTGTGTATATTTTGTAAATTGCTGCCTACCTCTGTGGCCCGGCGCAGCGTATTGGCTACTTTAGTGAAAGGCAATTCTACTATCAATAAATTTGTAAAAGTCGGGACTTTTGCGGGACGCTTTAAAAATCGGGACGGCCTTCTGAAAATCGGGACAGTCCCGCCAAAATCGGGACGAATGGTCACGTTAATTCAGATGAAAAAATTATATTACTTAAATTAAAGGCCTTGTAAAAATACGTAGTTTATGTCTTATAAAGTTTTGTGTATCGTTAATTGTGTTTAAGATATTGACGCTTTACATTAAAAAAATCGTTAATATCTGAAATTATGCCTTTTCTTGATTATTTGCTGTTTAACCTTCAATATTTACTTCAGATTTGTGTTCAGCAGAAAAAAATACTCCAGAAAATCCTATACCCACACCCAGCACACACCACATTTTTGTGTGTAATCTATTAAACTTAATTTTATTTATATTTAAATTTTTTATCTGAAACCTTATTAGACGACATATCAATTAATAAATCTGAAGCTAAAATTTCAGTTTCTGATATATTCATTGACTCTCGCCAATACCATTTTAATTGGAGGATTCATGAACACCAATCTGGATTTTCGATTTCTAAAGTGCCTTCAGATTTATTAATTGATTTCTGGAGTATTTTTTTCCAATGGACACAAATCTGAAGTTAATATTGGAGGTTAAACAGCAAATAATCAAAAAAAGGCATGATTTCAGATATTAATGATTTTTTTAATTGTAAAGCGTCAATATCTTAATAACTATTAACGATACACAAAACTTTATAAGACATAAACTATGTATTTTAACAAGACCTTTAATTTAAGTTATATAATTTTTTCGTCTGAATGTAAAATTTTTCGAGTTATAATTAAATAACCGAAATTTTAGGATTTTTTAAGGTATGATTCTGGAAAAAATTGAAAATTAATATTTTTTTATTTTTGAATGTTTGTTACAAATTTTAACTAATTTGGAATTTAAATAAATAAAATAACTTCTTTTTTTCAAAAATATTTGTTTTGAAGCCAGAGCTTCCCAATTTTATTGGTTTAAAATTATTAACTTATGCAGGGTGCGCTCCGACTCCAATTGTTTATTGACAAAAAAGTATCTTTTTTTAAGGCTCAAAACGAAGGACTTAATATTATTTATTTTTATTTTGTTGATCTTAATTAGTAAAATAAAATAAGTCTTGAAAATCAAAAGACAGTTTGTAATACCTAAAATATTTATAAACAAAAAAGATATAGCCTACTAGATTAGGGCTGTAAAATCAGTAAAACTCAATTATCTTAACAAAACATTATCCGATCATGCTTTAAAACCTCTCATTTAATTAAGAATTAAAAAACCTAGATGCTTTGCAATGACAGAAATGGATAAAAAAATATTTTTGCAATAATTATCAACATTTCAAAAAATGGCTGTTTTTAACGGTTTTTTTTTTGCATATTTTCATAAACAAATGGACCAAATCAATTTTAGCTGGGCTCAAATTATAGGCTTTTTTAATACCTAAAAGAACATTTTGAACGTATTCCTCTAAAATTAATAATGGCGCTTGCAGAAGCGAAAAACACGTTTTAAGCACTTTTAACCCTCCACGCCCTACCACTGCACACTTTTTTCGAGTCTAAAACTATATGGTCATATTCAGGTAATCACCCTCTACAACTTCTAACACTTTTCAACCTGTTACAATTTAAAGTCATAAAATTACCTACAGACTGGGCTACAGGTCACAGGTGCTTATTTGTCAAAGTCAAGAATTTTAAAAATACGTTTGTTACTTTTTGGAGTAGTTTATAATGAGGTTTTCATCAGACGGCTGCAACGCAACTCATACAACCGACCTAAGCAACTAGTTGCATGATATCGATGTTTTCACATTGTTGTGCAATTGATGCGACTATAATGTAGTCGAAATGGAGTCGTCAGAAAATGAGGATGTTATTATTTTTTGGTATTTTTAAACACCCGTATTTTGTAAAAAATTTTAAACGAAGGATGTTTGTAGCTGCAAAGGTTTATTTGTCGACGTATTTCACAGAAAATCAAAAATAACAAATTGTTAAGACCTATTCGTTTTTTTGTTCTTTCGATTAGAAAATGATTATTATTATTATTTTAATAAATATTATATTGTTTTTTAGCTTTTGTGGACATTTGAAAACATAACTAAATGTTAAAGTAACATGTAGCCGATAGAATAATCTTGAGTTTCGGGGCTTGGCATACATCGTGAGGGGAACGCAAGTCGGTTCTGGAACTGACAAACAGACCTAGTGATTTTTACACCAAATTGTTGACAAAAAAATTATCTATTTAATAAAACTGATTTCTACAATGGTAATGTATAAATTTCACACCAAATGATTAAAATTTTAAAAATTCGCATCAGTATTTTAGATTGCAAAAACGCATAAAACGTGTTAAAATAAAGAAAATAATGACGATCATACAAAGACTAATTCAGCTGATGGCAGCGCGACAGACATGTCCAGTCGCATACAACCAGTTGTATTGTTGCATCAGTCGGATTGCACAAGTGTGAATCCTTTTGCAAAACTCTTATGAGTCAGACTGATGCAACTAGTTGCCTGAGTCGGTAGTATGAGTATCGTTGCATCAGTGTTTAAGCTGCCTTTAAGACTTGACGTAATTTTGTAATTTTCAGAACTAATAGGATAATGAACTTTACTCTATGGTTGACTCACCCTGTACATATGTATGAAAATGTTTTTTTTTTTTAAAAATTTAAAAATTTTTTTTTTTTTGGGAATTTAAAAAAAAAAAAAAAAAAAAAAATTTTTTAAAATTTAATTTTTAAGCCTTTAATAAATTCATTTAAAATTCAGAAATTTAAAACCAAAATTGAAATTAAAATTTTCCCCCGTTTTAAGTTGAAATTTATTTTTTGAATTTGAAAAATTTTTTTAAACAACCATTAAAAAAAAAAAAAATTGTAATTGCAAGGAAAAAAAGAAAAAATAAAACCAAAAGAAATTTTTTAAACAAGGTAAAAATTCGTTTTTAATTTTTTTAAATTATAAAATTAATAAACAAAGGTTTAAAAATTTTTAAAAATTTTTTTTGCACTTTTTTGAATTTTTAAAGAACTTTGAACGAAAAATTTATACAATTTTTTAATTTTTTTTAAAAAAGAGAAGAAAAGTTGGGAAACGTTTTTAAATTCAATTTTTCTTGTTAAAAAAAAATTTATTTTCAATTTTAAAAAAAATTTTTTTGAATATTCAAACCCCCAAATTTTTTTAAAAAAATTTTTTTAAATACCCTAAAAAAAATTTAGGGGACGTCCCGGGTCAGGGGCGGAAAAAATGGAAAATTTTCGAAAAAATTTAAAATTAAAAATAAGGGGAAACCCAGGATTAGGATTTTTTACAAACCTCCTCTTACTTTTTTTTGCAAGTTTTTTAGGTTTTAGTTACAAAATCAAATTGTTTTTTTTTTTTTGTTTTTTTTTATTAAAAATTTTATTTTATTGGAAAAAAATTTAAAATTCCAATTTTTTCCTTAGAAGAGCATCGCCTTTTTTAAAACCTTTAACATTTTCCAAAAACACATTTGACGCTATGATAAGGCAATAAAAAAAGGGCCCAGAACAAGTTTTTTTTTTTTTTGGGACCCGTCTTTATTACCACACCAATTTACTTTCCTTCCCAATCTTACATTAAAATTTAAATAAATTGTTTTTAGTTTAAATATTGATTTTTTAAAAATTTTCATGTTAAAAAAAAAATAAAAATTTAAAAAAATTTTGGGTTAAAAAAAATCGAAAAAAAAAATTTTTTTTAAAAGAAAATTTATTAAAGCCTAGTTTTTTGGGCCCTAAATTTTTTTGGTTCTGTTCAAAAAAATTCCCAAAAAGAAAAACAAATTGGAAAACCCCCAAAAGGGATTAAAACTTTCAATTTTTTTTTTTTTTTTTTGGGTGTTTTTTTGGTTTTGAAAAATTTAAAGGTTATTTGCAGGTTTTTTTTTTTTTTTTTTGACTTTTTTTAAAAAAAAATTTTTTTTTGGAAAGTTTTTTTTTTTTTTTAAAAAAACCCTAAAAATTTTTTTTTATGTTAAATACTGTTTATTTTTTTCCATTTAAAACTTAAAACCAACGGAGGTCGAAAAAAAATTTAAACCTTTTTTTTGAAAAATGTCTTAGTATACCAAAGGAAAAAAACCCTTTTTTTAAGAGTTTATAAAAAAATTTCCCCTCTTAAAATTTTTTAAATTTAAAAATTTTTATGAATTATTTTTAGGATCATATAATTTCAAAATTAAAAAGAAAATTTAAAAAATTTAAAAAAATAATTGTTAATAAAAAAAAATTCAAAACAAAAAAATTTTCCTTTTATAAAATGAAATTTAAGAAAAAAAAACTTTGGGTTTTTAAATACCCAACATTTTTTCCCACTTCTACGTTTATATTTAAAAGTAAAAATTTAATCCAAATTATAGGTAAAAAAATGTTTTTCCTCATTTAAGGGAAAAATAAACCATTTTTTAAAACCCAAAAAAAATTTTAAACCTTTAAAAAATTTTGTTTGCCAAAAAAATTACACAGTTTTAAAAAAGTTCCCGAACCCCCAAAATTAAAAGGTTTTTTTTTAAAATTTTTTAAAATTTCGTGAATTTACTGAATTTTCCCTTTTTTTGATTTTTGGGAAAAATTTAAAAATCTTCTAGTATTTTTTTTGCCCATTCCTTCCCCCCCTTTCCCACCTTTTGTTTCGATAAAAATCTTATATCAGTATTATTTTAATCAATGACTATCACTCTTTTTAGACCTTGTAGTCATTTGAAAACACTATAAACTTTAAAGTATAATGGTAGCCGAAAAAATAATATATGCAGTTTCGGCTGATACTCGTTAGGGCTCTCGTTCGGACTGACAAGACTAGTGGTTTATTAACATGTTGACATCTATCATTAAGAACTGATTACAATGGTAATGAAAATTCACACATGTTAATTTTAAAAATTAGAAGTATTTTAGATTGAAAAACAATAAAACTGTAATAAATTATCCTTAGAAATAATTCACTATGCAGGGACGTTCAGAAAAAGGTTTGTTGCATCAGCGGGCCAAGTAGAATCCTTTTAAATCTAAGCAAATACTAGATTACCATGAGCGAATGAAAGTATGAGTATCGTTGCATAGGGGTTAAGATGCTTTAAGCTACTAATTTGTAATTCAGAACTATATTAATCAATTTATATGGTAATGACTCACTACAATAGTATGAAAATTTAAAAGTTAGAAAATTTAAGGCCATAAAATAGATTTCAATATAAAAGAAAATTTAAATGGTTAGATTTTTAGTCTTAAAAAGTGTCAAGACTATTAATTCTAAATCGAAATGCGATTAATATACTTTTCTTGCATCATTACATGATTGAAACTTTTTACACTAAAAATACTTCCCTGGTGACTACTTGCACTTTGCCAAATTAACACGACCTTAAGAACGTTTTTATATTTATTTTATAAAATTATAAAAGCATCTTATTGTGTTAAATGAAAGGCTCTGAAGAAAATGATTAACAATTTTTGTTTTTTTATTTTTATAATGTTAATATGAAGAAAAGTTCAACTAATGAAGTTATTCAGAATGAAAAAATACTTTATCATTTAAAGGATATCTTTAATATTTAAAACAAATTTTGTAAATTTTCAAATTAGGGTATTGAATACCCAAAATAATTTAGGTGAGATACTTTTATCAGGATATTTCAATTCCGGAAACCCTTAAAGAAGTTAAATCCTAAAATTATAACAAAACATAACAGGAGTCTAGGTTTGTTTCAGAAATTTTCCCTTATTTTTTTTTTTTCGTACCTGTTTTAGTTAATACATTAATCAGAAGGCTCTATTGGGTGTATTTAACGAATAGTGTTTTTAATGGCAGAAATAAATTGCTTAAACCTTTCTAATCAGATTCATCTTAATAAATAACTATTTAAGCTCTAACTATTGCGCAAAACACTTCTCGACTACATTGACCTCTATATTTGGTTTAATATCATAGGCGCGATGAACATGTTCTCTTCTTTTCTTTATGCTTGATATACACCGGAGGAGCGAGACTCTTAGCTTTTTGGGTAATCTCCCATTATCATTACAGGGTTGCAAGGATTTAAATAATTGATTTTAATCAGTTTAATCCTGATTTTTAAAATTTTAAATCATGAATTAAATCGAAAAAAAATCAAATATTTTATAAATCAAATAATTATTGCAACTAAAAATTTAGCACATAGATAGAAGTATTATTGCAGAAAATATTAAAACAAAAAACAAATTTAATTGTAATTTTGTAAAGAAACACTAGTTTGGCAGCTTTTTCAGTGCCTAATCGATTGCGTAGTTTAGAGTGCACTAAACCAAATGTTGAGAATATCCTCTCTACTGATGCAGACGAAGCAGCTGCACAGACAGTTGTGTAATTATGGGAAGTTCTTTTTCAATAATATCTGCGTTTCGTTGTGATTTCCACCAGTCAATAGGTTTACGCTTTTCAGGATATCATCTTCAAACATAATATTGTTAAAGGCTCTGATTTGGCAAGAAACTTGATGATTAGTGGTAATAAACCACTATCTGATACAGTTCTTTTCAGTTTGTAATGCAATATCTTTTTCAGTATATGTCAAACTTTGTGTTTTCGTTGGGTCGATAAATGCCAGCAAATTATACAGGGTTATCACATATTATATCGATTTTTTAAATTTTTGCAATTGGTGTAATGTCAGATTAGTTTCTTTAAGTAATCTTCTAATATTTTAAATTCTCTACAACATCTGAAATAGTGGCGTCGGTCTTTTGCAACCTATCTATGGCAATGGAAATTGGCTTAAGAATTTTAAGGTAATCTTCAGCACTTCTCTTTTAAATGAATGTTTGAAATTTTTTCCCTGATAATACTTCAATCTTTTTCTTTGTGTTCTTCACTGATTCTAAAAGTATATGCCATGATTCGGTAAATACTTGCAAGCAGTCTGCAAGCGAGTTCCATCGAACATCACTAGGTATGACTAGTTTTGCCTCCTTCTTTGGCATATGTTGCAGATGCAAAATGATTGTTCCTAAAGTACTTTGCGATTTGGACTACATGCTCTTTTATATCAACGATTTCCAAATCTTTACATAATAATTTTAGTATATGTATAGCACAGCCTTATGCTATTACATTGAATTTATCAGATGCCTTTATTTCATTTCGCATTGCAGACATGTTAGCTGCAGGGCCGTATCTAGGTATGGCCGCGCCCTTGGCGGGGCTTAACATTTGCGCCCCCCCCCCTCAGACCGGGTGGTTTGGGGAGTATACCGGGTGGTGCATTTGTAAAATCGTTGCATACCTGCTACATACCTTAATGAATCCACCAGTAATAAATAAAATGCCTTGTCAACTTTTTAATTCACGTGTTACTTTGTATTAGTTATTTCAACATGTTTTACAGTATTGAAAGAAAATAATGGTCGTAATCATTTAATAAATACAAAAGTAATTACATTGAACTACATAATGAGATTTTTACATAATGGAACAATTTCATAGGAAGGTGAAAAACACATAAAAACTATCTAAAAATACGTTTTAACACAACACATTGAAACTAAAGCTAATGTTTTTTAATTAGATCTCAACAGACCTCCGTTTACTGCTAAGCAATATCCTAAACGGTTATAAAATTCAGTTCTTACATTATGAAGTTGAAATGCCGATAGTCGATCGCACGCCGCTGAAATTGAAACTTTTAATTCTTCTAAATTTTGATAACTCAAATTTGTATAAATAACATTTTTGATATGACCCCAAAGGAAGAAGTCGTTTGGCGAAAGATCAGGAGACCTAGCTGGACAATTTATGGTGTAATTTGGTCCTATAGTGAGTCCATTGAAAACATTTTGAACATATTGCCTTACTCTCGTGAATTGTGTGCAGGACAACCATCCATTTGAAACCAAATTAATGTCTTGATTGTCAGGTGCAACTTCTTCCAATGCCGGCCCCACTTGATTTTGTAATAGTTCTAAAAAAGGTCCAATAATCCGATATCCAAATATACCCGCCCAAACGTTTACCTTTTGAGGGTATTGAGTCTTTGTAGATACAAATCTGTATTCATTTTCTTTGCTCCAGTATCTGATGTTTTGAACGTTTGGTTCATTGTTTAATTTGAAGGTGCATTCGTCACTAAAACAAATATTGCGTAACAAGTCCCTATCATTGTTCGCCCTTTCCATAACTTCAAAACAAAAATCTACTCTTTGGATCTCATCGCCTGCCCTTAATTCCTGATGTCTTTGATATTTGTACGGATTTTTCTTTGAAAAACTGCCAGATAAGGTCTTTCTTTCTACTACTTCTTCGAAACGACATATTCAAAAAACTATATTTTATATTTTACACAATATCAAAATTTTCAGTTAGCCGTAAAAACAATGTTCGCGCGCACAGATCTTAACTAGGAAATGACCCGTCCGCGTTCCTCCCTTTATGTAGACCGGTAAATCTGCGTGTTCTGACAGGAATTTTCAAGAAAGTGCAAGTGCTTTCTCGCGGTAAATATTTAATATAAGAGTTTATAAAAACGAAAAATATTAGGAGATAGGAGAATGTTTAAGAATAAGGACACGTTACAAACTTCGATTGTGCTATTTACAAAATCAAAAAAATCAAGATTTTTTTTTTTTTAAATCGCGATTTTTGATTTTTTTTTTAAATCATGATTTTTTACAACCCTGATCATTTATACCAATGCTCCCATTAGTCTCATTCCTTCCACAAGTCTGTATAGCCCCGAGACTGGTTGGTTGATATATTCCTGTGGGCTCATTTTCGGTTGCCCAAATAATGCCTGTCTTTTGTGATTCAATGCTTTAAATTCGCACAGGATATGGTAGGCTGTTTCTTCCCCCTCGTCGCACATTCTGCAACTTGGTTCCCCAATGTATGAGCCTATCTTGTGTAGGTGTCCTCTTGGGCTATCATGCCCTGTTAGCAACCCTACCGTTATGCGAAGTCTTTTCCTACTTTGTCTGAGTAGTTCTTCCTTCGTTTTTTTGGATGGGCCCCTTATGAAGCTTTTTCCATGTCTATTTATACTGAGGTTTCCCCAGTATGTGGTTTTGGTCACTCCGAGGGCAAGTTCTGGTCCAAAGTGTGGTGTGGATGATCCCTGTCTCGCTAGCTCATCCGCTTTTTTGTTGTCTTCTATTTCCGAATGTCCTGGTACCCACAAGAGAGTTACTCTGTTGCGTTCTCCCAAGACTTCCAGTTCTTTTTGGCATTCCCATGTCAGCTTGGACGTTACCTTGGGGTTTACTAGTGCCCCCAGTGACGCTTGGCTGTCTGTTATTATGCAGATTCGCTTATTTTTATAAGCCCTCCTGTTATTTTCTTTTGCACAGTGCAGTAAAGCATATATTTCCGTTTAAAATACAGAACTGTGTGTTCCTAGTTAAATAGAGAATTGTGAATTTATCATTTCACTGTACACGCCCGCTCCAGTTTCCTGCTCGGTTTTTGAACCATCCGTATACCAGATGATGTGTCCAACCGTGCCGGGAAGATCGGGTTGCTGCCACTCACTTCGATCTGGAATTTTTACCTCGAAGTTTTTGTTAAATGAGTATAGGGGAATCATCTGGTCTGTTCTCTCGTCCAGGATGTTGCCGCCAACCTGACTTTTTATGTTGTGTCCCAAACTACCTCAGACACCAGTTGGTTTTTGTTGCAGTCGGAAGTAACTCATTCTTGCCTCTCCCATCACTACGAGGTTAAGTGGTGGAAGGTCTAAGAGACACTCCATGGCTGCTGTTAGGATTGTTTTAATTGCTCCTGTTATAGCTAAGCAAGCAAGTCTGTGTACCTTGGCCAGTTCTGTAACAGCAGTTCTTTGTCGCATTTTTGTCCGCCATACCAGTGATGCGTATGATATCATAGGCCTTACCACCATGGTGTATAACCAATAAACCATGTTTGGTTTAAGGCCCCATGTTCTCCCATGAGCGCTTTTGATTAACATAAGAGTCATCTCTGCTTTCTTTCTTATTGGACAATGTTGGAAGCCGTTTTTCACAATTTTTACCAAATTTTTGTGGAAATCACCAAACAATTACAAATAATACGCTGAATCGTCCAAAATATCACTGCAAAATATTTAAACTGCGATTTAAAAAAAACATACATCGGACAGAGTTCGTCTTAAGTTCTAAACAACATGTTATAGATAATAATTTTTTTAAAGATCAGCTTTTTAACTTTGAAAGGTTCCAAATGAGTTTTTTAAAAAGTTGTCAATTTTAGCGGTTTTCAAATTTTTCTCTGCAAAAAATGCATCAATAAAGATTATCAAAAAACCATTTTATTTGTTTTTTGATTCCATACAAAAGAGCTATTGACAGCCTCGCGGTTAAATTACAATAAAATTATTTTTTACTCTTAAAGAAAAAATGATGATTTTTAACAGTGTTTTTCAAATAAAAAAACAAAGACACCTTTTTACTGATTTTGGTTTATAAGTTTTATGCACCTTTTTTTAAAGATAGTACTGGTGGTTTGCTGATAAATAAATTTTAATTACCAAAAAAATCTCTATAAAATGTGTCAGTGAGCATATTAGTCCAGTATCTGAAGACCTGAAAGTACCCAAAGCTGTAAATAAATTTGTACAGTTTTCATTTGTGGCGCAATTCTTAGGTCTTCGCGGATGCTTTCGAGCGAGAAAAAGTTTATCACGATTCCGACGTGGGAATCCTCTGAAAATGGCCTCCCAAAGTCCCAAAAATGAGTTTCTCGCGAATATCTGCCAAAATATGCGAATTAGAGAACTTTTGTTCAGACAAAAAATGAAGATCACCTCGAAATCTACAAAAATGGTCGTTACCATTTTTTCCGCAACACCAATATTTTTCGCAAAAACAGCCGTCGAAAAATCCATAACATTCCACACTGAATAGATAGCCGAAAACGGCTAAAAAATGCAGATGGGCAAAACAATTTTTTATCAAAACACAAGAAAGATGGTGAAGGAAATTATCTGGGATCATTGAATACTTGCTAATGTTTCATTATAAAAAAGAAATGTTAATAACAAACCATTTTTTTAAAATATCAATAAATTCATGAGATACTCTCAAAATATTGTGAAAAAAAAACTTTGACCGCTTTTTTTAATATTCTAAAAAAATCAGAATGGACCCAAACTCATATGCAATGATAGGTACTTGTTTTCCCATTCCGATGAACTTTAAATGATTAAAAAATCTGTATTATTGTCCGAGTAAAATGGAACAATTCGTCCGCCCGCTTATAAGTGAATCCATCAAGATAGCGGCATTCTAGCGGTAGAGCGGCAGCTGAAATGAGGGGACTTTTGGGTCCCGTTATCTCGAAATCTATCGCTTTTTCGAAAAAATTATGATAACCATTTTTGTAGATTACAAAGCGGTCGTCATTTTTTGTCTAAACAAAAATTCTCCAATTCGCATATTTTGACAGATATTAGCGGGAATCCCATTTTTCGGGGCTTGAAGGGCCATTTTCTGCCCTTTCCCACCTGTTAATGTTGATAAACTTTTTTTCGCTAAAGCATCCCCGAAGACCTAAAAATTGCGCCACAAGGGAAAACTGTACAGATTTATTTACAGTTTTGACCCTTCATTTACTGGACTAATATGTGGTCCCATTGTGAGACTCTTTCGTTAATATCCACTAAATTATGCATAACCAACGTATTCTTAAAGTTTTATAGATAAATTATGTATCACCCTGTATATGACAGGGTAAAATTCATTGATTTTAACAGTTGTGCTATGTTACATTGCCACATTTTAATATACTGATATCAATTTTATTTTTCAATTCACTGACCCAAATGTTTACAAACGTGAAGTCTTACAACCTCCTTAGCGATCACTTTGTTGTCGGTTGAAAGTGTTGCTAGAATAACATTAATTAAAATAATAAAATAAACACATTGTTTTCTTTTCCCGCTTTAATGTTAAGTAATATCTGCTGCTAATTAGAGTTATGTCGTGGCTCGTGGCATGCAATTCAGTGAACTAAGCAGGGAGAATCACTTAATTTTTTTTATTACAATAGCGTTTGTGCGTTGTGGCGGTAATACAATAATACTGAGCTAGTGAAGAGTAAGTTTTTGCCTCCTTTTTTACTTTTTTCTTATTTTTATGACAGCCCACCAAGGGTCGTATGAGGCCTAAGTACGTGCATGGAGCCTAAACATAAAGAGGACCATCTCTGTGTGACAAAAATGGCCCTCAAATTGCAGTAAATTAACATGGCGTTGTGTTCCAAAGGACTGTTTTTAAACTTCACTATATATATTGCGGTTCACATCTTTTCCACTGCTACACCAGGCCTCTTTATTTAATGCTATTCTGGTTCTTGAGCCAAACAGCCATTAGAGATGGTTCCACTTACCTTTACCCTTCATTGTACCATGAGTGTCGGTTTTTTAGATGTTTAATCTATTTTATCTCCTCGGTTGCGTCAACGCTGTCCAAGCACCGAAACATGTAGATATTGCATTTCACGACATGTGACTATTTTGTTTTTTTTTTGTTCTTAACTACGCACTTGATACAGCCCTATTGAGAAGTCCCGTGAGATAAGTGAAACGCGTCTAGGAGGGCGTCACAGGGAATATATATATATATATATATATATATAATAATAATATATATAATATATATATATATATATATATATATATATATATATATATATATATATATATATATATATATATATAATATGTCCGCGGATGAGTTAACAAGAGGATAAATGACAAAATTAAATGAAAAAATTATATTCTTGATAAAAAATTCTGCTTGTCAAAAAAATATACAATTAAAAAATAGATTTTTATCATACAGGGCATCTCAAAAATGCAAAAACATAAAATCAAGCAAGAGCAAACACTCGTTTTTTGGCCTTTTCACGTAAAATGGTAAATAAAAAACTTGCTCCAAATTTATTTTTTATTCTGATTTTGAACTTACTGAGGAAAATTTGAATTTACGAAAAATAAAAAAAAATCAACAATTTTGCAAGTACCAAGGAAGTTTAAAGGTGTATGGAAGCCCATTACTGTAGAAAAAAATTGTCCAGGCGTGCAGGGCAGCGGGAATAGGGAGATTGGCCCCGCGGAGTTTGCGCAATGAATATATAGTAGGTCGGGGCCGGACTTCTGTAATTCTTCGTTACTATCTATAAAGTTGACATCATCAAATGTCAAATTTAAACATTTACTTTTTTTTTAATTTTTTGCACAAAATTGTTCTTTATTAAACGATACTACTATAGAATATTTTTAAATTATTGTGTAATATTGGCTTTTATATCATGTGATATAATATGGAATGATTAGATGACGCCACTTTACAGCCTTCTATTTAAATGGTCGATATTTTTGGAAGTTTTGTATTTTTACCAAAAATCTTTGTAAATAAATAAAAACACGATTTTTTAAATACATTTCAAACATTGTATGATAGTTTCATGTACTTATTATCTATTTTGTGATAAAAGAAGGACAAGATAGTGTAAATGAGTTTAATCTAATCCTAAGATTTTGGTTGTACATTAAAAAGTGAAAATTTTTATAACTGCTTTTTAGGTATATACTTTTCACTAATAACAAACATTCATGAGACAGAACAACAGTGGTTAAAAATGTTTAGTAACATTTGGCACCTGAGTATCCATTGTAATAGTATCCGTTTAATATTATATGTCTACAGTATGTCGAGCTTAAAAAGTTGATAATGTAAGATTAAGAAACCAAAAATCAAATTTATTTTTAAACAAATGGTAATTGTCTCGAAAGTTGCCTCCTCTCCGATTTTGATCAAATTTGATATACAGGGGTTTTTTGGGGCGCTGATTACGAATCTGAAAAAATATTTTTTCGATAACGTTTCGTTTTCGTAATATTCATCTTCAAAGTTGAAAATTAAACTTACCTCATTTTCACTATATTCTCCCTTCTTTTTGTACACAATTCTTGATTTTTACACTAAAGAGGCACACAATATTTTATAAACACCTTTTAAAACCTTGTATTTTTATTTATTTTACACCTTTTTTCCATTAAATTGCGAACTTTTAAGTTCAAAGGCAGCAGCCATATTTGCTTAGAAAATAACAGTGTATACATGGTTGCGGCCATGTTGGGGCGTGTGAAAGTGGATGTGTGGATTTTTAACTTTGATGATGAATATCTCACAAACGAAACGTTGCCGAAATTTTTTTTTCAGATTCGTAATCAGCGCCTCAAAAAACCCCTGTATACCAAATTTGGTCAAAATCGGAGAGGACGCAACTTTCGAGACAATTACCAAACAAATACAGAAAAAGCAAAAAGAACTTTAACATAAAATTGTACTTTCTTTCATTCAATTAGAGGGACCTGTATATATTAAAATTTGCCTGGTCTGCCCAGTAATTAATAATTTTTATCCTTTAAAAGAATGTACTAAATTATTAAATGAAATAAAAGTACCTTAATGTAAACCTTATTTCTTTTTAATAATCCACGGAAATACACAAACATTGTGGAAATCATCTAAAAGATAGTTAAGATTGCCTTACTTATCTCACTGCTATTTCCTATAAAATTTTTATTTTCTATTATTCATAATTGATATATTATTATTTATTCAGTTACATAAGAAGCACCTAATTTAAATATAAAAAATACTTACCTAAAGTAAAAAATGCCGAGTATGTTACTCTTGGATTTGCAAGACAAAACCATACAACCTCTAGTCACTTTGTTACGATATTATAAGTAACAAACAATAAACACAAAATTATAGTCACAATTTAATAAACACTAATCACTAAAATAAGAAGGTTTTTATCAATCCAAAAAACGGTACTCCGAGTATAATGTGTTGCCTAACTACACACGGATTTATCAGTGTGTAAGTAGGCAACACATTAAATTATTTCGTGGAATTTTGTTATTGCGCAGTATCGGCGGGGCCAACTCTGACAGTTATTTTCATACTGGGCTGGACATTTTTTGATCGAATGGGCCGTAGCATTGGGCTTCCATACACCTTTAAACTTCCTTGGCAAGTACGCATTTAACATTTACATTTTTTTTTAATTTTACATTTTTTCCATTGTATATTTATTTTTATTAATGTTTAATAATGTAAAGGTGATAATCAAGTAAAAGTGGTAAAATGCATAGGTACTTGCAAAAATGTTAATTTTTTTTTAATTTTTCATAAATTTAAATTTTCTTCAGTAAGTTCGGAATCAGGTTTAGAAGTAAATTTGGAGCAAGTTTTTATTTATTATTTTACGTTAAAAGGCCAAAAAATGACTGTTTGCTCTTGTTTGATTTTATGTTTTTTCATTTTTGAGAATATATATATGATAAAAATACATATGTGTATTTCTACGAAATTCCTTCCTTATTGAATTTTTATACGTTTGGACAATCTAACATCAGTTTTTTTTCATTTGGCACGTAAATTATGTTTTGGCGACATCCCAGACGTTATAATTTTAATTTCGGATTTTGGCAATTACTTGCTCTATAATTTTAAATTGTTACATTCTTTTCACGTTTATTAATTATTGGCCCACATTAAATTTATGTTTAGGTTAAACTACTTTTGTATTTTTCACACCATGATTATTTTATTTAATAAAAAAATCTATTGTGTAGAATAAACTAGGTATATTTCTATTTGAAATATCCACAATTTTATTAGCTGGTGTAAGTATATTCAAACACGGATAAAAAGAATTACTAAAATATTTTTTATTTTTTGGACCATTAAAAAATTTGTAGAAATGCCAAAAAATCTATAATATTTTTTAAAAAGTTTTTAAAAGACTGGCGTCTACACAAATTTTTATCTATTATAGTTCTTGAGAAAAATCGTTTTGAAAAATTGTAACCTTTCTATTGGAGTGTCCACAATTTTATTGGTTGGTGTAAGTATATTGGAACACAGATACTAAAATATTTTTTCATTTTTTTAGACCGTTTTAAAACTTGTAGAAATGTCAAAAAAATCTATATTATTCTTTAAAAAGTTCTTAAAACACTGGCGTTGGCCCTATATTTTTATCTAATACCTATAGTTTTAAAAAAATTAAACCTTTGCGCGTTATCTCAAAAACCTTTTAAGAATCCATGCCAAAAATGTATGATGTTTTCAGAGTGTGCTGATATTAAAACTCATACTAGTTTTTACAATAGCCATGAGGGCCATTTCAGCATACTTATCCGGCTACACCCTTTATCGTATTAACAATAATAAAGATAACATTAAATTTAAATACCTTACTTACACATTGGTAAACCAACAGGCCTCAATTTAGAAAAAAAAAAAAATTGCGTGCTATACGAATGATAATTAAGGAAAATACTTAAAAAACCACAAAGATTTAGTAAGTTTGGAAAAAAATCTGTGATAAAAATTAAACAAGGTGTATAAAGGTTAAACAGAAAGAATCTTTGAACAAATAATTTCAGAGCACAGGGGGTTTTTATTTAAAAAAATATTTCACCCATGTTTCGTATTCGATAGAACTTAACCACATTTTCTGTAATAATTAATTAACCAATTAGGGTAACAAACTGTCTCTAAAAGTAAATAAAATTAAAAAAGCACAGTTTATTTTAAACAATCAACCAAAAAATAAGTAAAAGTAGACCAAGTTCTTTTTTGGCAGGTTTTTTACCGCTCTATCTGCATTAATAAATGATCTTTTTTACCACGCTTTTATAAGCTTGACGGGTATGTATGTATGTAACGGAATCTTTTAACGTAATTTTCACCTATTTGAAGAAGTCTGATTAACTTTAAAATTTGTATGTATGTATGTATGTATGTAACGTAATCTTTTAACGTAATTTTCACCTATTTCAAGAAGTCAAATTAACTTGAAAATTATATGTATCTAACGTAATCTTTTAATGTAATTTTCACCTATTTTAAGAAGTCTGATTAACTTGAACATTTATATGTATGTAACGTAATCTTTAACGTTATTTTCACCTATTTTAAGAACTAATTACCTTGAAAATTTGTATGTATGTATGTATTTAACGTAATCATTTAACGTTATTGTTACCTATTTCAAAAAGTCCGTTACTTGAAAATTTGTACGGGGGTCAAGAACTGATGACAATACAACTATTTCATACTTCGTTCTGATGATCTGACTATAATCATGAGAATAAAAAAAACATCTAGATTAGTTTGCAGGTTAAGTGTATACCATTCACAAAACGACGGTAAATGTCATTCTTCTTTATCGATAATTTTTTTTAAATCGTGCCACTAAAATACATGTAAAGCAAATTAATTTTAATTAATTATGGTTACATAGATGTCACTAGTCACTACAGCATTTCTCTATATGCATTAAAAAAAAAAGTTTGAATATTAAGTCATACGTATTACAATGGACCGCTTCTGGGTTTTATCTGAAATATTTTTTGATTTTGGGAAAAAATAAGAGGAATATTGGAAAAAATAAATAATTCAAAGTAATTTTAAATTTAAAAAAAAATGAAAAAAAATGTAAAAATTCATTAAGAACCCTAAAAAACTGAATAAAAAAAAATATACTTTTTATTAGTTTCTATGTTGTTTTTAGACTAAGGAAAATAAATTATAGTTTAAAAAACTAAAACAAGACGTTTTTATATTATACCGAACTAAAAAGTGCTCGATCCAGAACAAATAAAACTGTTGACCACTCTCTTTAACAAAATCTACACAAGCGGTCAAATATCAAATGTGGCTATTGTCGACATTTATCCCGATTCCCAAAAAGACCAATGCAACTAACTGCTCCGACCACAGAATTATCAGCCTGATAAGAAACGCCCTAAAAGCTTATCTTAAAATCATTCAAGCACGAGTATATAGAAAACTCGATGAAAACATTAGCGACACTAAATTTGACTTCAGAAGGAACTTGGCACAAGAGAGGCCTTATTCTCTATACAAGTTCTAATTCAACGAGCACGTGACATCAATGCAGACGTCTTCGCATGCTTCATAGATTTCGAGAAGGCCTTTGATAAAGTTTCTACGCCACCTATTATCCTACATCAGTCAGGAATCGACGACAGAGATGTAGAGATAATATCAAAGCTATATCTACAACAAAAAGCCAATGTACGAGTCGAGAATGAGACATCGGAGGAGTTTAGCGTGAGAAGGAGAGTGCGTCAGGGTTGCATACTGTCGCCACTCCTATTCAATGTGTACTTGAAACATCTATTTAAGGAAGCATTGGACAACATACATGATGGGCTTGTAATAAACGGATAAGTAATAAATAATCTAGGATACGCGGATGATACAGTCCTTATAGCCGAAACTGCAGAAGGACTTCAGAGGATTATAGCGACTGCTTGCAACAGATATGGTATGAAGATAAACTGCAAGAAGACACAAACGCTAATTGTCAGTAAGAACATGTCGGCAACCGACAATTTACTGTCAACAATGTAGCGCTTCCAATGGCCGAGACAGTCACATACCTAGGCTGCACTTTAAGTAAGGACTGGGACCACTCTCTAGAAATAAGATGTCGAATCAAAAAAGCAAGAGGTGTATTCAATAGGATGCGCAAGATGCTCTGCAACCTATCCCTCAATATCCAGACCCGAATCAGGATTTTGAGATGTTATGTAATCTCAACCCTCTTATATGGGGCAGAAGCGTGAACCACCGATGCCTCATGTAAACGCATAGATGCGTTTGAGATGTGGTGCTACCGCCGCATGCTCAGAATCCCATGGTATCAAACGAAACCGTCTTGCAACGGATTGGTGGAGAATTAGAATACCTTACAAGCGTCAAACGCAGAAAACTACCTGCTTCAACTTATCCTACAAGGAAAGATAGAGGGTCGAAGATCAGCAGGACGCAGACGAATATCATGGCTACGTAACCTGCGAACATGGACTGGAATGACATCCACAGGTCTATTCAGAGCGGCAGTAAACAAAGTAATATGGTCCAATGTGATAGCCAATATCCACAGGGGATAGGCATTTTAAGAAAAATAAAAAGTAGGAAATGATGTTTAAGTATAAAGAGTTGTGTTACAGTGACAAAAAGTCCAATAATCAATTATGTCTAATTAATTTGGAATAAGATAATAAAAATTAGATTATTAAAAAAATAATTCAGTTATAGTGAAAAGGCGTGGGGCGCTTGATATTAAATGTTACAATTATTTTATTGGTAGGTATTTACAATATTAGAGTTATTATGAAAATCTAGTAAAGTGCATCCCACGCTTTTTTACTATTATTGAGTTATTTTGTTAATAACTTAATTTTTATTTTAATCTTATTCTAAACTAATAAGTCATAATTGACTATTGGATTTTTAATCACTGTTACACAAACTCTTTATACTCAAAAATTATTTTCTACTTTCTAGTTCGGTTTGCTATAAAAGGGTGTTATTTTTAATTTTTTAATCTATAATTTAGTTTACATTAGAAGTTTTTGGTGGAATATTTTTTATTTCTATTTTTGATGGTAACCCCAATGCCACAAAAAATATTTGAATATGGGTTTCCTTGTACTTGAAATAACACTGTATTTGTTACCTATTACAGGCTATTGACCACTGTCACTAATTATCTTTGCAAAAAGTACCAATTAAAAGCCATTAAACTGAATATACATACTTATGTAGTTATTACCCGCGTGTTGGCGATAACGTGTTGTACGTACGTGTAGTAACAATTTCTATAACATCTTTTTTATTTCAATATTACATAAAACTTTGTCACGTTCGGAGAGCGTGAATTTAGTACTTTCCTAATTTTTTTATGCGTATATTTTAAAAATGCTGATAAGAGAAATTCACATTCTAAATAAAACAACAGTAGTATAGAGAATTTTGAAATTAGTTTCTTATGAAAATTAGACCAAGTTCTTTACTGATCTGTCTGTAATCATGAAGGTTTTTTTAAGAATACAGACGGTTTTTGTTTTATTAAGCAGCAAATTATTTTACCGCATTTTTGCTCCTGCAATAAAACCCAAGGTGCTGTGCTGATACTTGCCAATCGCAAACTATTAATCCGCAAATGTCAACATAACCTCGCTTTTTGGTTAGAGTTATAGTTTTTCTTTTAAAAAGGACTGGCTAATTGACTAGTATCAAAAAATAAGTGTTCGTGGTTTGTGCGTGTATAGTTTTTTTCACGATCTAAGAAACTAACTTGACTTGACTTAGGCTTGAAATGCAATAAAACCATAAAACTTTTCGGATTTACCACGCAAGGCCGCACTATACCTGATGAAAAAGATCAAGTACTAAGTAAATTAATTTTTACAATTTAGTAATTCTACTAATGTGTAAAGTTGGTTGGGAATTAAATAAACAAACAAAAATTTGCAGTAATACTATATTTAACAGTATATAATACTTACATTTAAGAACAAAATAAAACACACCATATCTTACTCTAAATCAATTGCGCTATCACTACTATCTTCCAAATTAATAATAATTCTTTTTACAGGTTCTAGGCTACTTATATTTATATACATAGAGCGACAAGAATTTTCAATTTTTTTAACGTGTTCAGTACAGTTTCACCAGTTTTCAACGGTTACATTCTCGACTTCTGTTTTTATCAGTACAATCACACTAGGATTTCAAGTTGATGTATTATTGTGCGCGCGTATATTAGCCCTAAGTTTATGCCATATCAACTCGATCGGATTGAAAATGCAGTAATATGGCGGAAGCCGAATTATTTCGTGACCTGCTACCTCTGCAATTTTATCGCAAACGTATTCTTTTTTGAAATTGTAACATTTTAAAACCTCTAACAAACCTCTTAACATTATAACTCTCATGGAAATATATGTCACGGTCAGACAAAAAGTCTTGTATTTCCTTTTTTCTGCTGGTGGAACTTGGCACTTTATTCAACTGGCGACTATGGTAGGATGCATCCATCACAATACTGCTCTTTGGTGGTATATTCGGTAATAATTTATTTTGAAACCAGTCCTCAAAAACTTCAGCAGTTGTATCGCAGTAGTAATCTAAGCTGGAATCCGAAATGTTTTTGGCTGCCAAAAATAAACAGTTAGGTAACCAGCCGTCTTCTGACCCCGCATGAAGAATTGTTATTCTTTTACCTTTATTTGGCGGAGCTTTAGTGTGACATTTTTTTGATTTATCAGTCCATTCTTTACTGGGTGTGTCATGGGTGTCATACCATGTCTCATCTAGGTATATTATCGTTCGATTTTCCGAACTAGCCTTATTAATTTTTTCCAGATATTGTATTCTAAGTTGTTGCAAGCGGTGTGATTCCATTATAACTTGCCTTTTGTCTATTTTTTAAATAAATTCCCAAACGACGTAGAGTACGCCACAAGGTTGTAATAGAACAACTTATGTCACAATCATTCTCGGTTAGCCTCGCTGAGAGCATAATAATGTGGGAACTTTCTGCTCTTCGTACATCTGATAAATTTTCCGACGAATTAAATCTTTATTTCATAAATCAACAGATTTAGCTGCACCATGTTTTTTTTTCTTCTCTAGGCTTAACAGTACTATTTACAATTTTCCACACTGTACTTTGAGGAACGCCGGTTAAATTTGATGTTTACTTTAATAAAAAATGTTTTTCGTGGCCTTGCTCTACTAACTTTAAATAAACACCTTTAACAATTCTTTTTTTTTTCGGCTATTGCCTGAAACGGCTTTGGCACTGGACATCTTCAAACACACTATCACCGCAGAACTTAATAACTGACAGTATTTCAAAAATAAAGATTTCTTTTATACTTATATGTTAAATTTATATATATATATATATATATATATATATATATATATATATATATATATATATATATATATATATATATATATATATATATATATATACCATCAGGTATAAATTGCCATTATCAAGTAATAAGAATGACCCAAAAGTCTTAAAGAGTTTTTAGGTAATAATTATTTATTGCATGTCATTATCCCGTCTCGGGCAAGGTCAGTTTCTTAGATCGTAAAAAATACTATACCTATACCTACCTAAAATTGTCCATCAGCAATTTCCACAATAATTGTTTTATTTAGTGTCTTTAACATCCTTTTAGGATTTTTTGGAATAGTGTTTGGCCAATATTAATTTACAATTGAGAAAAGGGCCCTTAAAGAACTTTGACTTATGTTTGACGAAACGGACTATTGTCTAAAATCTGCAAGTAAAAGATTCTTGATTGATAATTCATAATTAACATTCTCATTTATTATCTTCTTCGAGATCTCATTATTACTTTGGTTATCGTCTAATTCACTTAGCAAATTTTCTCTTATATGAACACATTCAATTAAGTGTCCTGCTTCATCCTTGCTGTTCTCATTAGCCGCATCAAATGTATCTTCCAATACATTGTTTTGATCGAGGTTTTTGATAATGAAGATCTAAATCTTGTTTAAAATTTTTGCATAATTTAGCATCTGATGCAAATCGCAAAATAATGTTACGAGTTTTAGCGTACTTTCTATAAAAGGTACTGCATAATTTCAAAATTATAACCTCTCTTATTTTTACTTAGGCATCAATGGGCCTATAAGTTTTATACAATTCCTTAAGTTTTAAAGTAGCCACAGAATATTTATTGGGTGCTTAAACATTTATTGGAGCTTTTACGGAGTAAGCTATAAAACCCTAGAGTTAAAGTTTTATAATGAGGTTTTTAAAAGCGCTATAAAACCATCTTCAAAAACTGGAGGTAACCAACACTAAGGGGTTTATAGATGAAGTAATGGAAACCTTTTGGATGCAATATTATAAAACTTAAAATATTTTGGTATTTATTGGGCGCCTTACAAAACTTGTCACACCCAAGGTTTTGTTATAAAACTCGAAAAACCATAATACACCTTAAAGTTTCTTATAAATCGCTTATAAATATTCGTTACCTTTTTATAAAACCTAAAGTTGCGAAAGATGTTAGTTGGGTATATAGATTACAATTTTCCAACTACTTAATTTTTCGCGATATTTGCATTAAGTTTTTTAGACTTATACCCTGTATCTTAGATTATTGCAGTATCGTCAGTAGTTTATACATTGTACAATTTTTGTTATTTGCTATATAAGAGATGTTATTTGTGTAGACAGTCTAGAAATTTATTTTTGTGTCTCTACATTTAAATAAACGTATATTTTTTCTTGTAGCTCCAACGACTGGGATACAAAATGGCCACCAAAAAGAAAGAAATAAAAATCGCTCAAAATACTAACGGGAACATAGTACAAAATAACGTAAATAGTAAATCTCCGAAGAGCACGACGACGGAAGCCCAACGGAGGCAAAAAGAGAAGGAAAAACAAGAAAGAGAAAGCATAGTATTATGGAAAAGACCGTTGTTGACTTTAGAGTATTTTTTCAGAGAGTGTTTAGAGTTGTTCACTCATCATGGTAGAAAGTAAGTATTTATAGGTGAAAGAAAGACCTCAAAAATAGCTTGTATTAAAAAAAATCTTAATTATTAATTGTTTTTTTTTTTTTTTAGTTTTTTAGCAAATAAAGCACTAGTCAGTTTATTGGGGATCTCAGTATTATCGTTATATTTATTAGTTAATGTAAAGGGGCCACACCAGCAGCTAGTACAAGGATTTTATAAGAAAATTCTATGGTGTCTTTACTGGATAGGTTTAGGTAGGTACTAACTTATATAACTTATACAGGGTGTCCGGAAATGACGATGAAAAATTTTAAGGTATGATTCTACATAAAAAAATATGAAAAAAAGTTCATATTAACATAGGTCCGGAAATGCTTCCAAAGGGAGCTACTGGCCCTTGAAGATGGTGTCATAAATGTGGTTTTTATTTAATTTATTAGGATCTACTTACAATACAGGAATTAATTTTTACGTATAAGTTAGAGTGTTTTAAGGTCACTTTTTGATAATATCAGGTAACCCATATTGCAACCAGTGGCGTGGGAACAAAGAGGTGGTTAGTTGTTTAAGGTTAATTTTTTTTTCGCCGGATGTATTTTCGCTATCTTTTAAATAAATTATGTTTCTTTGAACATTTTTACGTAAAAAAGGTTCCCTTGGTATAAAGTCGTATAGTCGACGGTTTTCGAGATAAACGGATTAAAAGGACGACTGCAGTGCGTAAATACAGTAAACAGGCTATGTAATAAAAATAAGATGCTTAAATAATATTTTAAAATTTAGTTATTCTTTTGCACCCATTACTACATGTTTTTATTTTTATTACATAGCCTGTTTACTGCATTTACGCACTGGAGTCGTTCTTTTAAGTACCTTTACCTCTAAAACCGTCGACTATACGACTTTATACCAAGGGAACCTTTTTTATGCAAAAATGTTCAAAGAAACATAATTTATTTAAAAGATAGTAAAAATACACTCCACAAAAAAAATATGAACCCAAATAACTAAGCACCCCTTTGTTCCCACGCCACTGGTTGCAATATGGGTCACCTGATATTTTCAAAAAGTGACCTCCGCAATCACTCTAACTTATACACAGAAGTTAATTTCTGTATGACATCATCTTCAAGAGCCAGTAACTCTCTCTGGAAGCATTTCCGGACCTATGTTATTATAAACTTTTTTTCATATCTTTTTATATAGAATCATACCCTAAAATTTTTCATCGTCATTTCCGGACACCCTGTATAGGGTGATTAAGATTTTAATTTTATAGGTAAATAACACTATTTTTTTCTGTATCGCTGTATTTGTATAAAAAATTGTGAGTGTAATTTCGTAGAATTACTACATTTTCAAAGAAAAAATTTAAAATTACAAGATACATTTATATACAGGGTGTTTCTTAAAGACATGCTAATGATAAGGAAAAAATTTAATATGAATATATGTCCTAGGAATAAAAAAATATTTAGATTAGTTTGCAGGTAATTGTATACCATTTACCGAACGACGGTAAATGTCATTGTTCTTTATCGATATAATAATTAAAAAATATTACCACTGAAATTGATATATGTAAAGCAATTAAATGGTAGCCATAGAATACTCCCTTAATAGAAGATACAGGGATAGATAACCATATGTACTGGCAGTAAGGCAGCGATCGGGGCGCTATCAAATACAGTGCACAGATCAAAACTTACGAATAGATGTCGGAAAGCAATTAATAAACTAACAAAAAACCGACAGTCACCCTGCAACCCTGGACACAAAGGGATCCCGAGGAATAAAATGGCTTCAAACTCGCCAATTTGGGAGCTGAGGACAATGGCTCTGAATATACCGGGGAATCTCATATAACACTGATATGACAAAGATAGCAACATGGATAGAGAAACGGTTCGATGAGAACTCGAACAAGACAGAAGCCAGACAATCAAAGGCTATTATTGGGGAAGACCTATGGAAGGACCTACCGTTGAGCACAAAGGACTTCAATAGGGTGCAAATAAAAACCTGGCAGTTCATTGTAGAAACAGACACTACCTCAACAAGATAGGAAAAGTGAGACAAGTATATGTAGATGGTGTGGAGAGGGAAGAGAGGACGCCACACATAAACTTAGAGATTGCCCCGCACTAGGGCACACCAGAGGAAATGTCTAGGAACGGCATGGCTGGACCTAAATGACATAAGATTCCTACCACTTACAGGACTCGCATCGCTAGTGAGAAAATTTTGGCCCTAGTAAATAAAATGATAGCGCCAGGTCAGTGCTAAAGGAATGCACACGTAAGGGACAGGACGGTTCCAGAACCTGTGTATGCTTAAGGGTTTGTATAGAGCATAATGTGCTTTGGCCTCAGTGCTCAGCGCCCCAGCGAGGAAACTCACCACCGATATGATACAATACGATATGGTACAATGGACCGGTCTAAGTTTTATGTGAAATAATTTTTAATTTTGGGAAAAAAATAATAAGAATATTGAAAAAAATATTTCAAATTAAATTTGAATAAAAAAAACTTATTATAAAAATTAGTAAATTGCACCCTACGCTTTATTACTACTCGTATAATTGATTATTGTACTTTCTAATACTGTAACACAAACTCTTTATATATAAAAATTATTTTTTACCTTTTAGTTCTGTTTGATATAAAAGCGTGTTTTTTAGTTTTTTAAGGTATAATTTATTTAACATTGGTATAACCTGAGACATTTTGGTGAAACGTACTACGCAACCTCTATTCATCAAAACGCATTTTTTTCTGTACAACATAATTTTTTTATTCTTGCAAGGGCGTTCGTGCTAAATTAGCACTGAATCATTCAAAAAAATGTGACACGCCACTGTTTTTTAAAGTACTTTTTTTTAAATCCTTATTCCTTTCTAAGCAAATCTTATTATTTTTTAATTTTTATAAAACTGAGAACTATAAAGGATTAAAAACGTATCTAGTAGATAAGATCAGATTTGCTTACAAAGAAATTAAGATTTTAATTTCTTTTAAAAATTTTACTTTAAATAAAGAAATGGCGTATCCCTTTTCCCTTTAAAATGATTTGGTGTGAATATCGTACGAACGCCACTGACAAGGATAAAAAATTATGCTGTACAATGGAAAATGCCTTTGATGCATAGAATGTGCTCACAACGTGTTATAAAAATATCTAGGGTTATACCACAATACTAATTTTCTTTTAACTAGAGTTAGGTGCAGCCTCACAAAAAAAGTCTGTTGGTGTCAAATCTGGTGAATGAGCAGTCCAGTTGACCCGACCACCTTGGCCAATCCACCTATATCGCATTGTAACACTTACAAAAACTGACCCTGTATAATAGTATTATAGAGTACACTTTAATGATATAATGGTCATTTATATATGTTTTTTTATCTTCTAGGAGTTTTATCATCAGTAGGCTTAGGCACGGGGCTTCACACGTTCCTGTTATATTTGGGGCCCCATATAGCGGCGGTCACGCTGGCGGGGTACGAGTGTGGTAGTTTAAATTTCCCAGAGCCTCCATACCCTGAAGAGTAAGTAGATAGATAGAATTTTACATTTTTTTAACCCCTGTGTACAGTACAAAGGACACTATATAAATCGAATGCTTTTTTTTAGTATTGTTTGTCCGGCCGAAGGAGAAGAAGGCATAATCCCAGTGACGATATTAAGTATAATGGCAAAAGTGAGGTTAGAAGCTATGTGTTGGGGTGCGGGGACGGCGTTAGGTGAATTACCGCCGTATTTTATGGCTAGAGCCGCCAGATTGTCGGGGTAAGTTATTATTTATTTATTTATTTATATATATATATATATATATATATATATATATATATATATATATATATATATATATATATATATATATATATATATATATATATACATAAAAAAGGGCCCCCCCAAGGGGCCCCCTTTTTTTCCCTTTTTTTTAAATTTTTTAAAAAATTTGGGGAAAAAAATTTTTTTTAATACAAAAATTTTTAAAAGTTTTTGCTGCTCTATTTTTGGGGAAATTTTGTATAAGGGTGTAAAAAAAAGCCTGTACAAGGACAAATTAAATTTTTTTTAAATGCCCCCCTTTTTTTTTTACATTTTTGTTTTCTACAAAAATTTTTAGATATTTTTTTTATCTGGCTTTTTCATCCCCCTATATTCAATTGTTTACGAGATATTCTCATTTAAATACAAATTTAGAATAAAAAAATTTTGCCATCTCAAAAAGTTGTTTTACGTTTCTGGGGTTTTAGAAAGGGGACAAAAACAGCCATAGTAATAATTAATAAGTAATTAGATTTTCACAGGATGATAAAAATAAAAAAATTTTTAAACAAGAAAAACGATTAAAACAATTTTTTTCAGATTAAAAAACCCCGTCATTAGCATTTTTATTAACTTAAGCATATATGGTTATTTAGGCAACCCCAAAAACCGCTAAAACCATAGAAACGTTAAACAACATTAAAAGATGAGCGGGATTTTTTTTTTTAAATTTGTATTTAAATGCGAATATCTCGTAAACAGTTGAATTTAGGGATATGATATGCAAAAAAAATTCTTTTATCCAAAAAAAAAAAGGGCCTTTTAAAACCGAACTTTGTTTTGTGGATTTTTTAAGTAAAATAAAAAAAATTTTTGAAAAATTTTAAAATTTTTTTTTTTTTTTTTTTTTTTTTTTTTTTTTTTTTTTTTTTTTTTTTTTTTTTTTTTTTTTTTTTTTTTTTTTTTTTTTAAAAAAAAAAAAAAAAAAAAAAAAAAAAAAAAAAAAAAAAAAAAAAAAAAAAAAAAAAAAAAAAAAAAAAAAAAAAAAAAAAAAAAAAAAAAAAAAAAAAAAAAAAAAAAAAAAATTTTGGGGGAAAGAAAAAACACCTTTTTCACACATCTAAAGAATTACCTAAAATTGTTAAGCTAATTTTTAATGTTTTCGCAGAATAGATCCTGACGATGAAGACGACGACTTGAAGGAATTTGAAGAGCTACAGAAAAAGCAGCAAAACAGAGAAAAACTGTCAATTATAGAAAGGGGCAAACTGTTTGTTGAAGAGCTCGTGCAAAAAGTCGGATTCTTTGGGGAAATTTCGAAAAGGGAAGTGCATACATTTCCCCAAAAAATTACTATTTTTAAAGGATATGCGAATGCTTTTTTAAATCCTTTTTTTTTTTTCCCCAAATTGTTTAAAAAAATATATATTTTTTTTTCACGTAGAATATAAATTTTGTAGAAATTGCTAAACTTAAATAAAAGCATTTCATTGAAAAAATTTTTAAAAACAGCAAAAAATTTCAATAAAAAAAAATAAAAAAATGAAATTTTTTTGGGGTTTTTTCCCAAAAAAAAAAAAAAAAAAAAAAATTTTTTTTTTTTTTTTTTTATATATATATATATATATATATTTTTTTATTTTTAGATACCGAATCCCCTGTTTGATCTCGCTGGAATCACTTGCGGCCATTTTCTCGTACCATTCTGGACATTTTTCGGCGCCACCCTCATCGGCAAAGCGGTGATCAAGATGCACATCCAGAAACTGTTCGTGATCATCGCCTTTAACGAGACGCTGATAGAAATGGCAATAAACTACCTGATTTTGGTACCTATAATCGGGGAGAAACTTCAGGTAAGAAAAAATATATATTGTTACGATTCACTAACTTTCCGTACGTGGGTTGGACAATTCAGACACTCTGTGTATCTTAACAACACTTTTCACAACTTTACAATGTCACAACTCTTTCCGATGTTAACTCTATCACACCTACTATACAGGGTGTCCCAGAATATGTGGGCAATCTCTCGAAATCCATAAACCTTTTTCCTATGGCCCTCCCCTACGGAGATACAGGTACATAACAGACGCTCCTAAAAATCGGTTTTGTTTAAATAACTTTTAAAATATTAGGCGTAATTTAATATTTTTTAATAAAATAGTTACTAGATAAGTCTTCTTAAAATGAACCCATTAAATCATATTTGGCTTATTTAGTTTGCCAGGGACGGACTAGTTCTGATACAATATTAGCAATTTTTTTTACACCCTGTATGATAAAGGCTCAAAAATATTATTTTTGGATAGCATTTACCTTAAACTAAAAAATAGGAATTCTTGATTGACATCGATAAAATTAACTGTTTACGCAAAATAAAATATCATGTTTAGTATTTTTTTTTTAATTATAAAGGGTGTTTTCTAACAACTGTACATCAATATTTAAGGAGGCAATTTTTGGGTCCATTTTAAAAAGAAAACTTTTTATGAACGTATGTTCTAAACGTCTTAACTTTTGTGATACAGGGTGGTAAAATTTGTAAAAATAAATAATTTATTAATAATATCTGTAATACCAATTTAGATATTTTAATGAAATGTACATGTACTATGGATAAGAAGCATTTTTTAGTGTACCACATTTTTTTTATTCGCCAAAATAGGGAGGTCAAATTTTGTACAAACGCCAATGGTGGAAATAAAAAAAATGTGGTACACTAAAAAATACTTCTTGATACATAGTACATTTATGCCAAATTTCATTAGAATATTTAAAGTGGTATTATAGATAGTAATAATAAATTATTTATTTTTGAAAATTTTACCACCCCGTATCTCAAAAGTTAAGGCGTTTAGGATATATACGCTCATACGTTCTTAAAATGGACCTAAAAATGCTTCCCTAAATATTGACGTACAATTAGTAGTACAGTATGCGAACTGTCAACCAGGAAGCAACTTCTGAAGATGCCAACCGCTCGTGTTGGCGAAACGTCAAGTCAACCAGACAATCGACGCAGGCCTAACAGCCCAAAAACCATTGAAACATTAGACAATGACCTCGAAAGCCTTTTACAGTTTAATACTTGAACTTTTACTTGATTTGACCAAGTAAATTATTTGAAGTATTTTTCTAAGGACTTTGAGTATTACGATGTACTTGAAGTAAAAAAAGTACCTACTTCAAGTAAATAAGAAGTACTTAAAGTAAACAGAAATCAATCAAGTACGCCAATTTAGTCACGTTAAATAATCGCGCAAACAGGTTAAAATAAGAAGATGTCCCGATCTTTGCTGATTCTGATACATTATAGATCTCAATTCAATTGTTAACGGCACCAAGAATGGTATAATTACAATTATTTTTAAATACCTTTAATATTATAAGTACGTTAAAAAAAACATCAAAATATTGTATAAATGCTAGTTTAAAAATTTTGGTAAAATATTTTTTATTTGTTTCTTACTCCATTTAAAGATACCTCTATTACAAATTTTATTTCACAATCATTATCTCGCCACTTTCTTCTCTTCAAGCTTTTCTATCAGCTTTATTATTATTTTTTTTAATACGGAACCAACATGTTTTAATTAATATTTAAAGCTTTATGACTTTAGGGTACGTGCATTAGTTTACCATACGTTTGTTGCTAGGGAAAAGAGAAACATTATGATTTATTAAAAGGGTAAAACTGCAGAAAATATTGGGTTCATCACTACTTTTGGGAGATCATAAGGTTTCAAATTATAAAATAAAAAATGCATTCGGATCAAATTAAAAAAATTTATTGGACCTCCAAACCCGAAAAATTTTCCAAAAAAATAACGTTGCTAAAAATCTCAATACACACATCACAATAACAGCCTTTACAGGTAAGGTAAATCGTTAAATTATCAAAGCATACATTTTCTTTTGCGCTAATATATTTTAATCATTTAACTTGATGTTATTAAAAAAATGTTTGTCAAGTAAAACTACTTTTACTTTCAGTACTTTTATTTACTTTAGTTACTTTGGTTTACTTCAAGTACTTTGTTTACTTTAAGTACTTTTTGAATTTACTTAGAAAGCAAGTACATTTTAACGAGTACTTGAAGTATTTTTTTAAAAATCATTAACTTGGTACTTGTACTTGAAGTACTATTTAGGAGCACCCAGACAGCTCTGCCAGCCACCTTGTACATTCAACCAAAAACATTTAAGGCTCGGTTTATCGGTATCATATTTTATTTTATATTTTTCAGGTTCCATTCAAATCGTTCATGGACGGTCAAAAACTGAAGCTTCACAATAAGTCGGCGGGCGGCCAAAAGGAGGGCGGCGGCAACATCCTTGCCTCGATATTCGAGAAGTTCGTGATAGCCATGATCCTCTACTTTGTGATATCGATAGTAAACTCGTTCGCGCAGAGCTACCACAAGCGGATACACAAGAAAAAAAGCAGTAAGGCCAGGGACTGATTGTGCGTGCCGTATTAGTTGTGGATATTATTTGTTGTTGATTTTTTTTACGTGTAATAGTCGCTTTTATACTGGACAAAACAACGAATTCTTGGATTAAAATAAAGTAAACAAACCTTGTTTGGCATTAATATGATCAAAGGGACAAGGCGGGAGAGTTCTTGTAAACAAACTGTTCCGGCAACGTTGATTAAACACACTGAATAACATCACTCCGAAAATAATAACTTTTTCAATGTTTATGGTATTGTACCATAAATAACGTTTTTATAAATCGATGATTCTTTATTAAAAATTATTTTTAAAGCCAGAAAATTATTTTTGTTTATTACCTGAAGTGACAGACAGATATGTCATTCACTTTAGATGCTCAATTTGATTGCTGTTGATCGAGTCAGTTTACAAAACGTGTGTTTAAGTAATACAACCTAGTAGAAAGAGGTAAAATTACATCGAAGTACCGATTTAATATAATTTTTTTATCAAACGAATACAGCAGCTGTCCAAATCAACCTTGTTGCCGGTACAATCAGATCTTGGAACTGTCATGTCAATAAATGTTTATATTTAAATCAATGTTGCGTATATTAACACAAAAACTAAGATTTTTGAATAATTTTATTACATTTTCAAGATAGTTTTCTGATTTTGATTTTTTGAGATATGGCAATTTGTTTACGTTTTTCCGACAACAAAAACAAATGGATCACTATAGGTACCAAACACCCTGCCTACAAACTGGTGTTGCGTTAATTCTAGTCCTTGAGTTCGTTGGAATAAAATTTATTCTAAACAGTGTATACAGAGTTATTCAAATTAAATGTGAAATATTTTTGAAACTCTTTAAAAAAATCCTTTTATTGGTGACACAATATACAGGGTGTTTCATTTAAAAATGCTATTTTACTAAGAAACTCGAAAACACGATTGACAATTGTTTTTTGCATTGTTTTGTCTTAATGGACAAAACAAATACTACAAGTTTGCTTATTGAAACAATTTTGTATTTTGACCAATAAAAACGTTTCCAATAGCGAACACTTATTTTAAATAACTTTATATATGACGGATTTTGAAGTTTTTGGTAATCATTTTTGGCATATTAGAAATATTTACAATCTAGGAGGGTTTTGGTCGCCTGGAAAAATGTATGTAATATCTACATTAGTGTGCTTCATTTAAGGCGAATATTTTTTTTTCTTCGCTTCATTGACGGAATATTGGTTGAAACATGCAAAAAAAAATCCCACCAAAGATCTTAATTTTAATATTCAGTACTTGCTAAATGAATTTGAAATTTTCCCATTTAAATAACACTTATGCTATTTAGTTGGTTTTCAGTGGAAATTGTACAGAAATATCTAATCTTTAAAACAGGGTTCGAGGATATATATCAATGGATAGATATCAAATATATATCCGATATATATGAAATGATTTTTTATGATAAATGGCAACACTTCTGCCGGCATAATGGCGTCAGTCGTGTCAAAATAATTTTGTTACAAGAAGTAAGTTTTTTGTGTTTATTTCATTATTTTTTACAAAGAAAGTAATTGGCAAAGTGCAGAAACGATTTTACTTCATTAGAGTATTTAAGAAGCATTAAATAACTTTTTTATTGATAAAATATAACTGTTTATTAACAAATTGGATATATATATATATATATATATATATATATATATATATATATATATATATATATATATATATATATATATATATATATATATATATATATATATAATATATATCATAAATATCCGATATTTTGATATTTATAATAAATATCGGATATTTTCGTACCCTGCTTTAAAAGTGCCTATAACTAAATTATGCTCTATGGACTGCCCCACCGGTAAAAAATTAAGCCAATGTTTGCTCGAATTTAATGGTCTTTTCGATTTTTCTAGAAAACTATTGACTTTACGGAAAAAATATGAGGTACCTCTTTTGTATAAAATTGAATTTTCTATAAAAAAGGTCCTATTTACAAAAACCGTAGAACTGATAGTTTTCGAGAAAAATCTAATTAACTCTGTGGAAATTTGAAATTTTTCTTCTTAATTTTAATGCTTTTTAATGATACTTTAGCTGAAAAAAAATACAGTATTATAAGTTTAAAATTACTTATATGCAATAAACCATTTAATTTATTTACCACTAAAATGTTTGAATATTTTATAATTACGATTACAAATAATTTATTATTAGATATATTAGCTATTATAAATTGGAATATATTTATATACCAATATTTAAAAACAAAACTAAAAGAAAGAAAGCGTTATAAGACTTCCCTATTGGTATTAACAAAGTGCCTGCACATAAATATATAATTATTATCATTATTATTATTATTTAAAAAATCACTTAAATTTAGATTAAGAAGGAAAATTTTAAATTTCCACATAGTTAATTGGATTTTTCTCCAAAACTATCAGATCTATAGTTTTTGTCAACAAAACCTTTTTTGTAGAACATTTAATTTCCTACAAAAAGGTCATATATATTTTTGCTGTAAAGGCGATAGTTTTCGAGAAAAATCGAAAAAAGCCTGAAATTCGAGCAAAAATCCTTCTTTGATATTTTTTACCGGTGGGGCAGTTCATAGAGCATAATTTAGTTATAGACACTTAAATATTAGACATTTCTGTACAATTTTCACTGAAAACCAATTAAATAGCATTAAATGCCACGATGCTATAGATAAATAAAAAAATGAGATTTACGTGTTATTTAAATGGGAAAATTTCAAATCAACTTAGAGAGAACTTAATATTAAAATAAAGAGCTCACCTTTGGTGTTATTTTTTCTTGCATGTTTCAAACAATATTCCGTCAATGGAGCAAAGAAAAAAACGGTAATTATTTACAAGTGGGGTCAACCCTATTTTTGGCCATATCTAGGTAAAAAATCAACATTTTTTAATTTTTTTATTCTGCTAGTTTTTATGGCGTATTTATGATAAAAAAATGTCGTGAAAGGAAAAAAATAAAGATTTTGATAACTTTTTTGCCTTTAAAAGATGAAAAAATATTGGTTTTCATGTTTTTGGATAAAATTTATATTTTATCTTCTTTTGATGTTTTTGTTATATATTTTTTAAATACAAAAAAACAAACAATTTAAAAAAAAATAGATTTGAAAGGTTAGTTTTTTAATTAAAAAATCACGAAAAATAAGGTTTTTTTACTTTTAAAGTTGGTTTTTTAATTGAAATATTAATTTTTTGATATAAATCCGCCGTAAAAACAAAGAATTTAAACAAAATATATGATAATTCATGAATTCATCTATTTTTTATGGCCAAAAATAGGGTTGACCCCACTTTTAAATAATTACCAAAAAAACATTCGCCTCAAACGAAGCACCCTAATCTACATATAATTATACAAACTTGTCTATTTTTTTCTAAGAAAATGAAATTTTATATAATATGGCTATAATTGTATTTTAATATAATATACTGTCCGATTCTGAGAATTGTTAATTTTCAAAATTCTGTCAGAAAAAAATTGAAATTTTTGAATTTTTTCAGTCGTGTCCAGTATAAAACCACTAAGAGCATGCAGGGTTGTTTTTGTTAAGTAGATATTGTGGGGTGGCTCTCTTTAAAATTACCTTTTTCAAATGGCCGATTTTGGTGTTATGTATACACAAACGTGTCGATAAGGAAATAATTTAATATATTAAAATGTCGACATTCTTACCTAAAAATAAATTTTAAAAAAATGTTTAAATTATTGGAATACCATTAATTAGCGAGATAATAAACCCCAAAATTGTATGTTGGAATTAAACCGGCTAGTTGTAAAATTTAACTGAATTATTATTTTTTTAGCTAACTACCACTTTAGGAATGTTGAAACGATATTTTTTAACAAAATTTTAAAAATAATTTTTTTAGCAAGGCAAAATAATGAGCGTATAAAAAAGTTTAATTTATCGAGCACAATTTTTGTTTTAAATTCTTATAAAGATAAAGCTCTTAAATATATATATATATATATATATATATATATATATATATATATATATATATATATATATATATATATATATATATATATATATATATATATATATATATATATATATATAATATCATGTGATTGGTAAGTAGATGCGAAAAATGAAGACCCAAATTATTTTTTTAATTTTGAATCGAAAACCAAGAATACTTTTTTTGCAAATTTTCCTTCGTTTTCAAGATATTTTACTATAAAGTTTTGTAAAGAAAAATTTATATCACATTGTTGGTGTCGCTAATCTTAGTTGGCGCTTTAAAAATATACATAATATGAAATCAAGTTTGACCGTTGTCAAAAGTTAGATACTTGTCAATCTGTTATTGGAAAAATCACAATACACATAAACAATATCACCGTATTCTTCGTAAGTGAACTCCATTTTCTTGTGATTTCTCCAATAACAAATGACAAGTGTCTAACTTTTGACTAAGAAGGTCGAACTTGATTTCATATTATGTAATATTTTGAAAGCTCCAACTAAGATTAGCGACACCCACAATGCGATTTAAATGTTTTTCTTTGGCAAAACTTTTTACTATCTTGGAAACAAAAGAAAATTGGCAAAAAAACTATTCATCACCCTGTATATATATATGACGTTATAAAAGTTTTTAAAAGTCTTTTATTTTGTTTTTTTTAATTAACTAAAAATATTTTTTTTTAGATAAAATTCCTTAACTCTTAAGCAGTTTTAAATTTTTTTGACTTACCTCGTATATTCTTTGAGTTTTAATAAAATTAACCACTGCAAATATATTTTGGCATTATACACCAACTTTTATGAAGAATAAAATTTTCTGACAAACTACTATTTAGAAAGTTTCCCATACAAATGTATGAGAACATTTTATTGTTACATGAGATAATGTATAAAAAAATTGTTGATTAAAACACACCAAATATTCTGCAGCATTGAAAAAAACTGTAATTTTTTAAAGAGCCACATATAATATTACTAAAGAATAAATTAATCTTATTTCCTTTATTTTGTATCGATATGTATTTCCATATTATTATACCTTTAATTATTTCTTTTAAATACTTATATTTAGACAACCATTCCTATATTTATTAAACAAAAAACAGTCATAGAAATAATAGTTTCCTTTTTTATTACGAATAAAATAACTTACTCTTAGTTGTTAAGATTTAAACTAAGTAATATTTATGCGTTTTACTGGTAGAAATGTCCGTATGTGAAGAAGTTGTGATCAGTGAGTTTTTTATATCATAAATATGTGATAATTTTTTTATAGTCTCCTTTATAAGTTCGTTTTGTTTCTAAAGATGGTGTTGCACTAAACCCTTTAGATGATACGTGTTAGAACTGGGAAGTTAACTGTACAGGGGGGCCAAATTCCCCCCATCAATGAGATCTCGGAAACTTGAAGAGATAAGAGGTCGGTTAACTAGAGGCAAAGTTGCGCAATTTGATGCTTAAAAGTTTAAAAATTTTGAATACTTTCGAAGATTAAAAAAAAAACGAATATTCGCGATTTCATGTTTTTTATGACATTATTTGAATTAGGCGTTATTAGTAAAGGTCAGGCTAATTCGAGTAATCTAGATGTTTGAATACAACTACCAGCACGCGCAGCGAGAGAGAAAGATTCTACTCTTATTTTTTTCTCTTGCACCGTTGTTTGCATACCCAAGCGGCAAGGCTGTCTCTAGTAGGTGTATGCTCAAAAGTTTATTCTTAATAAATAATTTTTTACAACAAATATCTAAAATGGGCAAGTGTCACACAGTCAAATTAAGAATATAATAATAATATTTTTTCAGTAAAATGTTACGTACATAATTAAAAAAAAAACTTTTGATTTTTTTTTCTATAAAGAATATTTTTTTCTGATTTTATTATTGGGTAATGTGTGGCTTCACCTATTTTTAATAATCAAAATAAAGATATTAACATTTTTTTATTTTGTTCAATTTTACGGCGGAATTATTAATCTTTAAAAAAAAACAAAAAAATTTCGGAGTCAATTTTATTTTAAAAATAAAAAAATGGGTAATTTTTAAGTTTTCGTCAGTAAAATGCATTTATTTAAGTTTAGCAATTTCTTGTGATTTGTTTCATATTCTACGTGTAAAGACAAATAATTTAAACAAAAAATTAAAAGAATCAATTTTTGGAATGTTTAAATACTTTTTTAAAAACTTTTTTTTAATGGAAAAATTGACAATATTGATTTTTTTAACTGTTTAAGTATTCCTTAAATCTTCAATGTATCCAATTACATTGCTGTTTGGCCATCTTAAGAACCGGCTATTAATTAAGTTTTATATTCAATGAATTTGCTGGTACCAACGTCAAAACAAAATGTTTTGGAAACATTTTAGTACCATTTAGACATCATGTGGTACTTGCCTAGTTGAGTACCAAATAGGGATAACAAAAGGAATCGAACTTATAAATGTGATTATTGATGCTAAAAAAATAATAATAAATAAATCTTTGTTGAAAATACTTGGTGTTGTTAATTGTTATTTTATATAAAGTTCAAATAAAGCTATGTCCTAAACCCCTTAACTTTTAAGCTACAGGGTGTTAGAATCTTAAGAAAAAAATCGTTTCTTTATCATAACTTTAATAACTTTCTAGATATGTTTATGACATTTAGCACACACCCTCTGAGTATCAACAGCCTTTTTTTGATGTAGGAAATTTTTTTAAAGTTTAACCAGTGGCGTCCGTACTGGAACGTAGACTATTTTATAATCATCATTCATTTTAGGGCAAATTTGATTTTTTGACTTTTTTTCATCTGACATGCGATTTTCGCGAAAAAAATAACTTGCGTTGTTTGCAAAGTAATGAAAAAATTTATTAATTCCTTGATCTTAAAGTATCTGAAAAAACATAAGATCTTACATGATAGACGGTATGGATTTCGTCATAGTAGATCCACAGTTGATCTTCTTTCCTTTGTCTCCAACAACTGGAACAAGTCCCTTGAGTTTCTTGGTGAATCCCAGATCGTTGCTCTTGTTATATTCAAAGCTTTTGATCAAGTCTGGCATGATGGGCTTCTTAACAAACTTCCTTCTTACGGTCTTCCACCTAAGCTTTGCTCTTGGTTTCAAGTTTCCTTTCTAATCGACGTATATCAGTTTCTGTAGATGGTCATTCTTCCAGTTATTACCAAATTAATGCTGGGGTGCCCCGGGGCTCAGTGCTGCTACCCACGCTGTTTCTTCTACACATTAGCGATCTTCTCTCTTCCACAATCAATCCCATTCATAGTTTTGCTAACGATAGTACCCTTCACTCTAATATTTCTTAAGCCACCACGTAATTCTGATTTGGAAAACGAGCGCAGGTCAATGCAGATATCTCTTTCACAAGACCTCAAACTTATCTTGGATTGAGGCGCCAAAAATCTTGTTCAGTTTAATGCCTCGAAAATACAGTCATGTTCGCTGTCGCGAAAAAAGTCTGCCAATGCTCATCCCTTACATATGAGCGGCCAAGTTCTGCAGAACAAAGAGTCGTTTAATCTTGTCGGCGTTACTTTTGAGAATAACCTCAACTGGCACAAACACATTACATCCATGGCCTCGGCAGCTTCAAAAAACTTGGATATTTAAGTCCCGTGTGAACAAACTCCCTCTCACCACACTTAAGACACCCACGGTACGTTAGTACTTAAGCATTAGCCTTCGTGGACTGTCCCAAAAAAAAAAAATAGAAAACAAGAAAGAAATTAGGTATATAATGCGCTGTTTTTGAGAAAAGAAGTTAATAATAAAGTTTATGTGATTAAATATAACATTTTTTAAACCATTGCGTTTTTATTACATTCTTTTTAATAATCTTTTTAAAAAAACTACTAACCGAACATATTTGACCGGATCTATTAGTGAATATAATAAGAAAATTTGAAAATTTAAAACAATGTAAAGTGTTTTTAAAGTAATCGTCAAATGTGCCCGCTAAAAATCGGCACCGTACCAAAAGTCAAAATTTACCTGATCCTGTGCTTAGGCCTCACGAAGATAACACGACACAAAAGTCGAAAAGTGTAGACAAACTCCTTAATTTGACCAAATAACAGTTAAAGGCAGAGCGTAGGAAAAGGGGACAAAAATGTACCGAAAATAAACAGGAACTGGTAGGAAGTTGGGTTTGGTGAGATTTTTTAGAGCTTTGTTTTAGATAATGCATATAACAGATGTATATTCACATCCTTCATGAGTTTCTTCTCGCTTTGATTGACCAAGGAATTTGTCTCTACTAGTATTAGCTGGATTTCCACTGCGCGAAAATTATATGCGCAACCGTTTCGCGAAACTATGGCTAGTCGATTTTTGGTTATAAATCAAAGCGTTTTGCGTTGTTTCACACCTATTTTAAGCTTCAAAATGGGGACTTCAGTCGCCTTGTCTTGCATAAACTGATGGTTCAACTTGTCTCGTCTCTATGTTGCTAATTGTTTCGCTTTGTGTATGGTACGTTTCACAATAGTTCGTTGATTTCTTGACCGCAATAAAATTTAAATTACAACCCGCAGTGAAAAAACCAAGCCATAAATAGGTTGCCCGACAAATATCTATTGTGTAGGCATCGCACCTTTTGAAAGGGTACAGGGCCTGATTACCTACTAATATTAATAGATTAGGTTAGCTATTTTGGATGCTCAATAACACACAGGAAAATACCTTAACAAACTCCAAACGACTGATGAACTAAGGCGAAAAGACTCTGCTTAATATTTAACTCCTGCAATTTACCTATAACCTACCTAATATACCAAAAAGTAGGTACAATAATAAATAAAGAAAATTTTAAGTCCGGACCTACATGCGGGTACCCAAAGTATATTAAGTTTTACGACTAACAGTAGCAGGTAAAACGAGAAATCAACGAATTATTGTGGAACGAACCATATATAATTTGCTCGAAACAGGGACTACGCAACTAATTCTCGCGAAACGGTTGCGCGAGTTGTTTTCACGCAGTGGAAACCCACCTTTATACTCTCATAAATAATCTAATAGAAATAAAATAATTTATTTTGTCATTTATTGATACAGAATATGAAAAAATAAGTACAGAATGTAAGTATATTTATAGTTATAGGTAATTATCACTATGTGGGTGCGCATATCCAGCCTTTTCTAACAATATGGGATCCGAATTAGAAGCGACCTGAATCTGAGCCGAAAAAAACTATTTTTTATCAAATAGTAGAATCAGTAGAACCTCGATAAGTCGAATCTCGATAACTTAAAAACCTCGGCAACTTAAAATGGTTTTGTGTTCCTTCAAAGCAGAAAACATCCTTTCGTTCCCTTTACCATTTAAAATACATGAAAAAAAAAATTTTTTTAAAATGACCATATAAAGTTTTTGTTCTAATTTCGGTTCTATCTTATGGAAAATTTAATTATCTACAAAATCGATATTTTTTTATTTTTTTTCCGTAACTGAATAGAAATAAAGTTACAAAGCATAGAATAAGGGGAGAAATTTTTAATGATGGCGTAATACGAATGATTTGCTTTTCAACAAGGATACAATTTTTATTCTATTTTATTTCGACTTTAAAGAATAACACTGTTTACATATTAGACATTATTAAATCTCGTCAAAACAGTGTTTTATTGTGATTTATTGTCAAAATAAAATAGAATTTAAATTGTATTCTTTGAAAAGTAAATTATTCCTATTATTCCATGATTAAAAATTTCTCCCCTTATTCTATGCTCTGTAACTTTATTTTTATTCAGCTAAGGGAAAAAAACATAAGAGACCGATTTTGTGGAGAATTAAATTTTCTATAAGATAGTTGGAACCAAAATTTAAAAATATATATATATAATATATAAAATATATATATATATATATATATATATATATATATATATATATATATATATATATATATATATATATATATATATATATATATATATATATATATATATATATATATATATATATATATATATATAGTATTGCCAATGGGTTGGCTACAAAATTATGGTTAATGTTATGAATAATAAAAAAAATCATACTCTCTGATTAACATCAGTTCTTATGTTTTACCACCAATTTTTTTTTCTTTAATTTCATAAACACAAATTTTAATAATTTCTTTAAATTCAAATTTTTAAAGGCTTTATTTATAAATTAAAGAAAAAACATTTTACTAGTATGTAGAATAGAAAAATAAAAATTTACATTATAAAGATGTATCAAAAATTTTTCAAAATATTTTTTTAAATTAATCATTGCCTGGACCATAATTTTTTGGGCAACCCATTCGTGATACTTTTATTAACATATTATACTTGATACAAAAATAGTTTTTATTCGGTTGGCAAATGGGTAAAGGTCATGTCTAATTTTATTTTAGACTATAAGGTTTTGTCATGTAAAACGTCAAACACTAGAAAGCTAGACGCGCTAAAAAAAAAATAAAAATACCATTAAAAATAAAATATTCTGTAATTGTTAAGGAAATGCTTCATTGCCGGTCAAGAGGTTATATAATTTATCGAGACGCGTAGGGTCAAGATACATTAAACCTCGGGACAGTAATAAAGTTTTCCATCGAGGTTTGTAGAGTCCGATTTAAAGAAGAAAAGGCCAGGAACGTCATACCAAGAGTCCGCGATTAAGCCTTTCTCTCTCTCTACGCTCCACCCATACGTTGTTAAATTTGGAACAGAGCAACGAGAACGGGAATATTTTTAAAGTGAAAGAGAACAACGCATGCTGATGACGCTGGTGGCCTTTTCAACTTTAAATCGGACTATATACAATTTTATTTTCAACCCTTAATTTCTGAAGCAAAAAGTAAAAAAAAATATTCTACGAAATCCTGCATGTCTTGTCAAAGAACTTTGACACTTTGAACTTCGACTTTGACTTTAAATTTTGGAAATAAAAAAACGAGCCGGGCATTGCCATTCCGATAAAATGTAAAAGTAGAAAAATGTGTCACTTTCAAGATTTTAAAAAGTCTGTAATGTCAACATTACATATACGGTTTAAAAATAATGGTATATGACGTATCAAGTACAGAAAAGGAATTTTACTCGACTAGAATGGTACGTTAAAATCACTTTTCTAACGAGGTGCGTATACTATGTTTTCGCATTTTGTAGATAAGTTCCTATTTTACATTTCATATTAAAATCAGTTTTTAATAATAGTTACCCAAAAAAATATAAAAAACGTATTAGTCTGACGTCTTAGTAACTTGACAATCTAAACCTAAATAGGATGTTGTTTTTTTGTAGTTAACAACGGTTGACAACATCTAAATAACCTCATCGTTGTTAGAGCGATTTTTTAACAATAATTATTGATATAGCTGATGAACACGACTTGGAAGATATCTTAAATGCAGCCCAGGAAGTTTCTTCCAGATTACTTTCAGTGGAATCTAAGGAAAGGTATGAGAAAGGGTATATGTTTTGCGAGTGGAGAAATTCCAAGAAATTTAAAGGAATTGACGAAAACCTAACTAAAAATTGCGAAATATTAAAAACTTCCTAATACTTTAAGTTACACCGGTCATTGTTTGAGAAAAACATTTGCCACTTCTCTTGCGGACAGTGGCGCTGATATTTAAGTTCTCAAGCGACATGGCGGATGGCGATCCACAAGCGTAGCTGAAGGATACGTGGAAGAAAGCATTAATAATAAAATAAAAAATTTAAAAAGGATATTTAACAATGTCCAACTTGTATCTGAAAAAATACTATACTATGTCTTTGAAATGCTGTTAGTATGCAGATACAGAAATTAATTTTCACTGTAATATAGAAGCATCACAAAACTATTTTTGCCTAATAACTGTTTGTATGGGTACTCATAAAAAATCTAATACCATTTCCTAATTTTTAGACATTCTACAAAGCATTTTACCTATTCTAATAAAGCTTAATAAGACTGGATATGGGCATCTTACAAATGGAAATATTCAATATATTGCAATTTATTAACATAACATTTTCATTTAAAAACATTTAACTTTAAAACCCATGCATAAAGTCCCATGACTATTTAAGAATTTCGATAAGTAAAACTAACTGGGTTATTTAATTTCAGGTGTATCTAATAATAAAGAAAATCCCATTTGTTGTAGGCTTTATGGCTGACACTGTATAATTTTTAGGATGTTTTTACATGAAATAATAAATGTATTTTATATTGACAACTTCCATTGTAAGAAATAAGTAAGTATATAAAATATAAAAAAAACTAACAAAAGATAGAATAGAAATTCAAACAATTAAAAAGTAACTCTAGGATTTAATCCTAAGCAATCCACACAGCCCAATTTTGTCTTAAAATATATACAATAATATAATAAAACTATATATTATTTTTGTGATTTTATAACAATTTTGTACTAACTAAAATTTGTTCTAAATTTATTATTAAGTAAGCTGTATGTGAGAAAATAGGTAGAAAAAAGTTAGACGAAGCAAAACTATTTAAAGAATATACATATAATATATATTAAAGTTGATTTTACATCTTTTTACACAAGTCGGTTAATATCTGCCATCGCTAGACAAAGCAATGTCAACAATATTTCCTTTTTTTGTAGAACTATAGTTACGAAGCTAATGGCATATTATCTCGCAAAAAATATTATAATTTAAAATTACATTAAAAAAATTAATAAATTAACACTCTGAAGCTGGACATGACAAAGCAAAAAGAGGAATAATTTTAGTACATACAAGATAGAATTTCTCTATTAGATGGAGATTTACGCAAGAAAAACTGATTTGCTATAAAGTGCTTTCATCTACTTGAGGCGATCGCTTTAAAAAATTACGATTTACAGAAAAGTACTTAAAACATGTAGACTCAGTAAATGAAATATGTTCAAGATCTATTTACCTTGTATGTTATATTTTAGTTGTCTTATCAGGGCCTGTCTAATTTGCTGATCAGCAAAGTAGTTTGCTGGTCGACTGTTTCTAATTATGCTAACTCTCTTAAATTTTGCGAAACCCTAAAATAGTAAACACCAATTATATGTATTAATGACGATCCAAAATATCCATCCTAAGGGTTGTTTTATCCAACCCCTTTGTAAAAAAGCTTGCTGGTCGATCATTTCTAATAATCTCAAGGCAATAAAACTTTGCAAAATAATTAAGATAGTGTCGATCAAGAATCTGGATTAATGGCAACTCAAAATAACCACCCCAAGGGTCGTTGTATCACCCCTCTAACAAAAAAGCTTGCTGATCGATCACTTCTTACATTGTGAAGACGTAAAACTGTGCAAAATAATTAAAAGAGTACTGATAAAGAAACTGTATTAATGGCAACTTGAAATAACCACCCCGAGGGTTGTTGGTATCATTCCCTTTGTAAAATGTTAGAAGTGGTCGGCCAGCAAGCTTTTTTGCACCTCGGGGTGGTTATTTTAAGTTACCATTAATACAGTTTCCTTATCGGTCCGCTCTTGATTATTTTGCAAAGGGTTTCATCGCCTTGAGATTATTAGAAATGGTCGACCAGCAAGCTTTTTTACAAAGGAGTGGGATAAAACAACCTTTAGGATGGATATTTTGGATCGTTATTAATACATATATTAGGTGTTTACTAGTTTAGGGTTTCGCAAAATTTCAGAGAGTTAGCATAATTAGAAATAGTCGACCAGCAAAATATTTTGCTGATCAGCAAATTAGACAGGCCCGTTTTATCAGAGACTAGAGTTTAAATTCTTATTTTAAAATAATACGATTTTTATCTTTACATGTTTTAAATTTATGTTTTAGTCAAAAAAGATCGTCTAGACACAAAAACGTCTTTTACTACAATATGAAAAGTAAACGAAGGCCAGGTACTAGTTTAATTCAAAAACTCTAAAGTACATTTGACGATACTGCATTAAAATTAACACTTTTTGGGCAGTTGCAAATGGTACAGTAAAGTTAGGTTTAGATATACTAACCAAAGGCTGAGAAGCCCGTACTACTGTGAGCAAAAAATAAGGTGAATATTTCATTTAAACTTTCCGATTCGGGCAAATTGTTTTATTTTTAAGTTGGTACCATTGTTAGTAACATCTGGTAGAAATTTGACGTCTCTAACATCACTAGCAGTTAGTTTACGCTTGGTTTTTTGAATAAAGAAAAGTTAATTTGGCAATTTTACAACGCCTGATTTTGTTGAGCACTAAATCTAATTGCACTTTGTGCAATTAGATTTTGCTTGGGGATTAAAATTTCTTGTTCCTAAACGTTCAGAAGGCTACAAAAGGCATTCGGCGATGATACCATGTCGCAAAAAAATGGGTATAAGTGGTATAAGGACTTCAAAGAGGGCAGAAGACATGTTGCTGATTTGGAACGCTCTGGACGACCATCAACATCAATTGACGAGCAATACATCCAGAAAGTAAAGAATTTAGTGCTTGAAAATCGACGATTACCTATTAGAAACCTTGTGGATACGGTAAATATATCGTATGGATCGATTCAAGTGATTTTGAAGGATCGTTTGGGTCTCAGAAAAGTGAAATCACGTTTGGTGCCAAAATTTTTCAAAGTCATGGAAAAAGAACGACGCGGAGAAGTCTGTACAGAGATGCTTGCCAACTATCAGAACGTTATAAAAACGCATTATTACTGGTGATGAGACTTGGATCTATGCATACGACCCGGAAACAACCGAATAATCGAGTGAATACCGTGCAAAAGGTGAACGACGACCACGAAAATCAATGCAAAGTTGTTTAAAAATCAAGGTCATGTTGACTGTTTTCTTCGATTATCGTGGTGTAGTGCACTATTATAAATTCCTTTCATCCGACCAAACAGTCAATATGGAGTATTATTTAAATGTTATGTGTCGTTTGCGTGAGGTTATTCGCAAGAAACGGCCGGAATTGTGGCGAGACAACTCTTGGTTTTTGCATCACGATAATGCACCATCTCACACTGCATTGGTTATTCGAGATTTTTTGACCAAAAATTCTACTCATATCGTTGTTCAGCCGCCGTATTCGCCTGATTTAGCTCTGTGTGATTTCTGGCTGTTCCCAAAACTCAAAAGACCACTTCGAAGACACCATTTTGAGTCGATTGAAGAGATTCAACGTGAATACCTACGTGCATTAAAGGCCATACCTGAAGACGTTGGCACAAGTGTATTTTATCGGAGGGGGATTATTTTGAAGGGGACGAAATATGGTTGGAAAAAATATAAAGATTTTTCATTTTATAACAAAATTTACCTTAGTTTTTGATCACAGTAGTAAATTTTTGAAAAACGCTTAAACACATCGATTTTATTTGTTAGTTTTAAGAACTTTTAAGTTCCATACAAAAAAATTAAGGGTCTTGGATGTCCAGTTTTTTTAGTACTCCTGTGTGAAAATAAATGTTTTTAAAATCTGTAAAAATGGATAAACTAAATCGACGACAAAGAGAGCGTTTTTCCAAAATATTGGGGATGTTCCAGACGAGTTCCTAGACAATCCTTAATTGTAGCTTCTTACTGGCTTAATTTTAAATCAAGTATACAAAAATAATATGACAAGCAAAAAAATATTTTCTAAAAACGCAGAAAATTACTCAACAATATTTTTTTTGTAGAACTTTAGTTTTAAGACATAAAATATACTATGAGCGTTCGGAAAGTTGAACTTTGCGCAAAGTAGCACTTTTTCGCACTGAGCGCCAAAAAATAAAACTACTCTAAACTTATAAAGGTAAGAATGATTATTAGTTTTAGTAATTGTAGACTATTCTATGCAACATACCAAACTATTGCAGGGTTTAGTTTATTTCCTTTTGTCTAAGTTTCCTCGTAATTTTTTATATTTTGGTTAAAACAAAAAGAAAACAAGATTTTTAATTACTCTGTATAATAATAATAAGCGAAGTATAATATGTCAAGCATCAATAGGTGCATCTGTTGATTTATGAAAAAATATTATTTTTTATTTTTGCTGTTATCTGAAACTCGTGGGAAAACTATCGTTTCTATCGCTTGTGCAAAATAATTTTTTCGTACTTGGATGCTTGTCCAATCTCCGCTTCGCTTCGATCGTGCAACAGCAGTGACGTGCGGAAAAATTTTACTTTTTGCACCTATTTTCAACGACTGTCAATAAAAGTTAATTATGATTTAAGTGCTAAAAGTGACATTTTATTTTGTATGAAGCAAAGTTTGGAACACGACTCTGAAGGCGGAGTGTTCCATGCCTTTGAACAAAATAAAATCACTTTTAGCACGTATATCATACACTATTTTTTCTACAAACACCATTAAAAGTCAACATTAATAATTTTTTTTATCGTCGACATTATTGTTATTTTTTTAAATCTTATTTCATCTTATTTATCTATGAAACTAGTTGCTAAGGTAAAAAAAAATCGGATTTGTTGATTTTTCTTTGTTGACAAGAAACGTCAAATAATCGTGAATTCTTGTTCGATGGAAAGTGACCAAGAAAATGAATTTCTCTCGGTGGCAATCGAAGAAGCTGCCAATTAAGCTACTTTTGAATTGTTGTCTAGTAAGTCAAAGCAACAATACAAATTATACGATCGTTTCTTAAAATGGTGTGATCAGAAAAATCATGGTGGCAAGAATGCCGGTAAAAAAGTGCTCCTTGCCTACTTTCAAGAAAAGTCCAAAATATAGAAATTGCTAGCTGCTAGCTGCTTTTTAAAGAGAAAGGGTAAATAATATCGACCGAAAAAGTCTAAAATATTGACAAGAGAACCAATCGACAAATTTCTCGCAGAAGCCCCGGATGAAATATGTCTATATGTAAAAAGTAGCCGCAATTTTCGGTGTATTTGGAGCCTGTCGTCGAGAACAACCATGTAATTTGACATTAAATAACATTGAAGATTTGGGAACTTCACTAATTGTGCATATACTAGACACAAAAACTAACGTGCAACGAACCTTTGTAATTAGTGGTACCTTGTATATGAACTATTATAAAAAGTACATATCCTTTCGTCCAGTGAATACTAATCTTCAAGAGTTTTTATAAGATGCTTAAAGAAAACATGTGCCATAACTCCAGTTGGAATCAACTGGTGTAATGCCTGCCCAAATGGCTAAATTTCTAAATTTGCCTGATTCCCATCTTTACACTGGACATTGCTTTCGACGTTTCTCAGCTAGTTTGTTGACGGACTCTGGTGCTAATCTTACTACAATTAAGAGACACGGTTGATGGAAGTCCTGTACAGTAGCAGAGGGTTATATAGAAGACTCGCTGTAAGAGAAAACGAAAATTGCTGGTGAAACTTTGTCCAAAACTTTGGTAGATGACATTGCTTCCTGTCCGGGTACATATCTCACAAATGCAAATTGTGTAACAACCACCAATGAGACTGGCCATGTAGTTTTTATTCTAATTGTATTTTCAGTAATTTTACTTTTAATTGAATAAAAATATATATATTTTTTTTGATCTAAGTATTACGTTTTTATAATTTCTTATCTGTGTTAAAAGTAAATCACTTTTAGCACAAGTACTAAAAGTAATTACCTTTAATACCAGTGTCATAAAATTGCATTTTAGACACTGACAGCGTGCATTAAAAATCAAACTTTTACTGACGTTTGTAGAAAAAAAGCCTTTTTGTATGTTCAATAGTAATTTTGGAACATAGTACATCATTTTATTAATATTTTATTCGGTTTTAACCACCATGGTGATTTAACTACAAAGTTCTCATAGTGCACGGGCATGTCTTAACAAAGATGGCGTTGACGAATGACCATTTCCTACTCGTATGACTGCACACGTCTTACTTGTAGGAAATCCATGTCATTTTATGCTTGTTGTACAATATACTATTTTTTTTTGTTCTTTAAAATATTAGTTTTATGTTGTGATTTTCTGCGCTTTTAAATTATATTTATTAGAATTTTTACTAAGACGAAAAATAATATTTAACGTATCAAAACAAACCAATGGTACTTTTACTCAGTCTCCATCAAATCCGCTACCTTATGCACCTTGTCTTTGTGATGATGATTTTCATATTCCACCACTAATCCTTCATCGTTGGGTTTTAACGAATCGCTGTCAATATGGAGCTTGACTTCATCTGGTGCGGCTACCATGGACCCATGAGGGCCACGTACCAGGTGGGCTACGTCCAGACCTTAAGTGAAAAAATTCATTGCTTAAGAAGTATACAGGATGGGTTAGACTTTTAATAGCACAAAAGGTATCAATAACACAGCTATACAGGTAGCTACCAAAGTATGGCCTATTTGTTGCAATAATACAGTGTCACCAGTAAAGACCGGTAACTAGGTACAGTAAAACAATAAATCCTTAAAATTTATCACCTATGTGCTGTTCTTCTCCTAAATAATGACGGTGTCCATGATTACTACCCTCCTCGCTATTGTGATGGCCATGATGATTATGGTGCCCATGATGACCAGATTTGTGATCTACTGACTTTTTGGTGTCCGGATCTACTACGTCGTTGGGATGATGCATTATGCCCATACCGATGTGATTTCCTTAAAATAAAAAACATTCTGTTGTCCAGCTTTAATAAGTTAGAATTTTTTTTAAAGAAACAGTATAAAAAGCATAAAATAAAGTGCATAAATCTTTAGACGATTTTCTGAATTTTCTTGTAATCTTCAGAAAGTAAAAGCAATTTAGCAACATAGCAAAGAAACTATAACTAACCTGGCTGCCCTTAATAGTTAATTTAAAAGATAACACTGTATATATGTATATATATATATATATATATATATATATATATATATATATATATATATATATATATATATATATATATATATATATATATATATATATATATATATATATATATAAAATATATATATAAGGTGTGTGTTTATGTTTTTTTTTTGCAGTTTGGCTTTAGTTACCTTTATGATGACTTGGAGCTCCTTCCAATCCAAAATTTTTCGGAAGGCCTTCCAAATCTTTGTTGATTTTTTCATTTTTCTTTTCAATGTCATTTATACTTTTCTCGAAGTCAGCTAATTCTGTATTCTAGAAAGAAAATAAATATTTTTTCAATAATAATTTTTGAAAGCGTTTCATAAATAAGTGGTTCGTATTCCTTTTTTGGAAAACAGAGAAGAGTTAAGAATAAACACCTAAAATGTCAAAAAAAACTACAGAACTTTTAAACAAAACTTATTGGTTTTTAAAAATAATAACTTAAACAAGTATACGAAAATTCTTACCTTATTTTCTCCCTCGTTTTGATATTCCTCAAACCATTTTTTAAGTTTATTTTTAAGTTTAGTATCGTTTTCAAAGTGTTGTTTATATTGTGAGTTTTGAGCGTCAAACAAATCTACAAAATAGAGCTTAGTTTAAATAACAATAAAAAGTAACTAATTTTTTTTATTTAGAGTAGCTTTAATATATTTTGACTAAAGGGGCGTTTATGGTGGTTAAGAGTAATTAACTAACAATTTCTCATTGTTTTTCACACTTTTAATCATTAGGTAACAATAAAACGTAACTACGATAACCGTTTGCTTCAAATTAACTGCATGGCGGTCAAATTGCAACTAATTTTTGCCAAGAATTCTGTCTCCTTTTATAGAAATGTGGAAAAAGTTCGTAGAGTCTGGAATTATTTGAAAGTATTGTTATAATACAGAACGTAACAAAAGTCCAAAATGGCGTCAGACCAAATCGATTCGGTAGATTCGCTGAATAAAAGGTGGCAACGCTGTGTGTGCTAGCATGTTGAAATAAGCACTGTCATTATATTTTTTTATGCGTTGTGACGTCATGCGGCATGTAAATATCTAGGTGTTGTTTTGCTGCAGGCGTTTTATAATTAAATATGAAATGCCTATAGCTCTCTTATAAATTATTAGTACAGAAAATAAAGCATTTTGGCTCGGAATTTTTTTGCCCTACATGGTTTTACCTAAAATTTTTACAGAAGGTAAGGAATAGCCCAAGGATCAAAGTTTATATCATGCCAAGGGGCACTCTTATCCTGGGGGTGGTTGCCTCCCCATCTTGGGGGTGGAAATTTTTTTTACATTTTAATCACAGGAAAGTTATTTTAAGTAAGTAAAAAATGTTTTATACATTTTTTCGTAAAACTAATGTAGTTAAATATTTATTATACCGTAAACTATTAAAATCATTTTTTTTTCTACAATATATGCGTCATTAAATAATTTTAAGATGAAAAAAACATTTTTTTGGATTTTTTTTAATGTAATTTATAACTCACTTAATGTAAGTTGTAACTCACAACATAGAAATATATTCATTCTACATATTTAGCTATGATTTTATATTACATAATGTCTATTTTCATGGTTTCTTAATTTTTTAGCATAAGAGGTGGTTTTTACCTCCTTAAAATAAAAAGCACGCATATATAAACTTTGATCTAGAGGTTGAAATCAACTTAATTCCAAACTTTTTTTAAAATTGAAACTGTAAAAAAAATCCGGAGGTAAAAGTGCCCACCCACTGTATTATACAGGGTGATTGCTAACTGGAGGCGGAAAATAAAGACCCGAATTAATTTTTTAATTCTGAATCGAAAACCAAGAATACTTTTTTGCAAATTTTCTTTCGTTTCCCAGATTACACTATAAAGTTTTGCCAAAGAAAAAAAAATAAATCACGTTGTGGGTGTCAGTAATCTTAGTTGGCGCTTTCAAACTATTACGTCATATGAAATTAAGTTTGACCGTTGTCAAAAGTTAGACACTTTGGTGCACATGTTAAATAATTATGTTATACCAAAGAATATTAACTAGTATCAATCTTTGGTTATACACATACACATAAACAATACGTATTCTTTGTTAGTAAACACCATTTTCTTGTAATTTTTTCAATAACAGATTGACAAGTGTCTAGTTTTTAACAAAGATAAAACTTGATTTCATATGACATAATAGCGTCAACAAAAATTAGCGACACCCACAATGTGATTTAATTTTTTTGGCATAACCTTATAGTGAAATATCTTGGAAATGAAGGAAAATTTGCATTCTTGGTTTTCGATTCAAAATTAAAAAATTAATTCGGGTCTTCATTTTTCGCCTTTACTTACCAATCACCCTGTATATAATTATTTGACAGAAATGTAATTTATGTATTAAGAGTTATTTTTAGGAAATAAAAAGCTACAATATGTTTCTACCGACAAGTTTGCGTTATTAACTCAGTAAGTATTTACTTACCTGGATGTATGTAAT